>JAFIRS010006430.1:0-37487 GCA_018342105.1 Gonioctena quinquepunctata
TGAAACAAAACATAAAAAGAAAAAGTCAAGTTTTTTGGGTTAAAAAAGGGGTTTTTTCAGGTTTTCCCCAAAAGATCAAGTTTCTTTAATTTCCTTCATTTATATTTAATTAGTGTAAGAATTTTCAAATTTATATTTAATTTGGAAGAATTTTTCAAATTTATGTTGCAAGGAAGCGAATTTAAATTTAAAATATAATGCAAAGTTTTTTTGTCTACTGGAGAATATCTCCCAGAGTATTATCATTTCAACATCCTTAATAATAATTATTGTTGTTAGGTTACTACACACCTTTTTTAATTCTATCTGCAGCCATTGATATAGAACATAGTGTTCATAAAATGTAATGAATTTTCAATGAAATTGTTTTTCAATATTAAATATTATTTTTTTTGAAATATTAAAACGTGGAAAATTGCATCTTAAAAAAATACATAAAGGAAAATTGGGCAACGACAAATTATTCAAACGAAATATTGAAGTAAAAACCCTCGAAAATGTTTTGTTGGTAATTCAAAAGGTTGAAGTTTATGGTCCTATGGGCCCAGAAAGAATTATTTTGTTCCCCCCGAAACTATTTTGTTTTGAAGATTATCCCCTTTTTATTTGGATAATAAAAATATTAATATCGGAGGGTGCTTAGAGATCGATTTTAATAAATGACAAAGAATTCAAATAATAAGTAGTTATATTTCGTCCAATAAATTAAAATATGCAGAAATATATTATGGAAAAAATTTTCCCCGGAAAAGTAGTTTCGGAACAACTTGAGATAACAAATTGAGCTTTCGGGAAAAGTCGGCAATTTTTTTTTTTGTGCATGTTTTTCGATTGGATTCTTCATATGGGAAAAATCCGAACCAAACAAAAACCGAATTTCACTGATGAGTATTAAATTTTTTTTTTTGGAATATTCCATTCACATGAAACCGTTAATTTACGGTATAAAAACTAAAAATCTTATTTCAACAATTATTATTTTCTTGATATTTTTTATTCTAAAAGTTTTTAATTTTTGAGGTTATATAAATGAAATATTGAACAGAAATTTTTCCCCACTTTTCCTTTTTCTTCTAAATTAATATTTAAACCCGAAATTTCAGAATGAAATATAATTTTATGAATATATAGGATATTAAATTTGTTGTTTCTTCTTTCCCTAAAAAGCCATTGGGTGAGAGATTGGTTATATTATTTTACCCATTTTGACCCTAATTGAAACATTTTTCCCATGAAGTTCTGATCAGGCTATTTCGAATTATTCATAAAAAAAAGTATATTATGCCGAATGGGGCAATCATTCAAATACTTTCCGAAAACCGGACCAAAAAGAAAGGTATGTTTCTTTGAAGGGGGAGAAAAACAAAAGGGGAGTTGAATATTTCAGTTTCTGATGAAGGTACAGATTGTTTTTTGATTCTCAAATTTTTTAAAGATTTTTCACTATTGATATTTTTTGCAAAATTTTGAGTTTTTGTTTAAAAACAGTTTTGGTTCAATATTTTTTCCTCGGAATAATTTGCCACTGATAAGGAAAACCCTATTAAAAAAAACATTTTATATATCCTCTATTGCCGGTTAAAAAACCAATTTTTCTTTATTATGAATGTTTTTTTTTCTCGGGAAAAAAAACATTTAGCACATATAATTTTCGGGTCTTATAGAAAGAGGAGTTTTTTTTTTTTTCATCATTTTCTTTAAATAATTTTTGATGGATTAGTAACCAATGAAATGC
Organism: Gonioctena quinquepunctata; assembly: GCA_018342105.1. Taxonomy (NCBI): domain Eukaryota; kingdom Metazoa; phylum Arthropoda; class Insecta; order Coleoptera; family Chrysomelidae; genus Gonioctena; species Gonioctena quinquepunctata. The sequence goes on from JAFIRS010006430.1 coordinate 1,736, forward strand.
AAATTTTTTTTTATGGTGGCCTTTTTCTTCTTCAAATTTAAATTGTGTTAATATTGTTTTTCTCAAATAAAACCTTGAGTTTTTTGGACCTTATAAATTTGACAGCATAGATCACAATATTTTGCTAAAACGGACGGCCACAAGGCGAGGGATGGTTCAACACAATTATCTCTTTTTAATCAAAACGAATCCATTCTTATAAACTTCCACATACAACAACAAATAACCAAAGCGGTAAATAATGGTTCACGTATGCTTGCACAAATGTTAAACCTTGGTTTACATTAAAAACCAAAGGAAGATAGATAGATAGATAAACTTTTATTAAACATAAAATCACTAATTGGGAATGTCCGGAAAACAGGGTTAAAACCAAAAAGATATAAAACAAATATTCTAAGGAAATTGACATAGGCCATATAAAGGACAAAAATAACTGGTTTCAAAGATAAAAAAATATATGGATAATTGGGTAAATGATATTGTTATGCCATATAATTACAAAAACTTTATTGGCAAAAAAAACAAATTCCGGAAAAAACCTTGATAAATAGGGTCAATAGGGACCAAGCTTGACTGAAACAACTGATAAGATATGCTCGTTAAAACCATACGTTTTTAGGAAGAAATAAAAGGATTTAAAAAATTATCAAGAATTAACCTGTAAAACCGGATGGCTAAATAAAACATCTAGAGTAAACAAAGATTATTGGGTTGCTCTTGGACACAGCGAGATAAGAAAAATCAGTTTAAATAACAAAGCCTAAATTGAGCGACAGCCCAACTTCAAAATTCACCGATTATGGCGCCAAAATAACTTTTTCGAGAAGGCATAAAATTTGTTTTTTATTTTTATCATACAGAAACAAAAACCCCCAAATCACCCCCAATGACCAAAAAACACAGCCATTAATTTTGGGGTTTAAGATTTAAAGATAATTACTTGCCGGAGATAGATTATCACGGATTCGATAACGGAAATAGGATTTTGAGACCCCAAAGACCATGTCCATAAACTAGAAACATGTCATTCCTCCAGTTTAAAAAAGAACGAACAATACAATAAAAGAGTTTCAATCAGGTGAACTGAAGCAAAAACCAATCAAATCATAAGCTCTTGAAACACGAGGAACAGTATAGTTTCCCCAAACCATTGTTAATGTAAGTCCGAGAAAATCAATGATTTCCATAAAGTTTTCCATCACTTAAAAAACCCCCGGGCGAATACCGAATGTCAATAGAATACCGATATAAAACAAAAACAATGCCGTTTAAAAACCATCGGAATAAAACAGGTCGTTTGCCGTTTAGGGGGTTTGGGCCAAAACCCAAACCCCATTGAAATGTTTAAAGATCTCCATAAGCCGACAAAATCCGAGAATTCCAAGTCCCCAGAAACCGATTTCAAGATTGGCTTTAAAATTTCATTGAGCCAACCGCAACCCGCAGTTTGCCGTTTGGGCAAAAATTTAAAAATAAATTTTTTTTTATTATTATTTTGTTTTGACCATTGTTTTTTTCCCCGACCGGGGTTCCTGAATAAACAACCAATGTTCCGGATTTTAGGAAAAATTTGTCGCCCGGGAAACCCCCTTTCAGCATCCCCGCAGAATCCCCTTTTAATACGTTTCCAAAATCCAAAATCCGGTGTGGGGAAAATAACCCACCCCAGCACTTTGTTGCGAGGGGTATATCAAACCCCCTCCCAGCCCGAACATTTGGTGTGGTCCGATAATTGGGCCAAACGCATATATGATTTTTTCCACAGAAGGGTCCAAATTTTAAAAAATTTTTAATAAAATTCAGTGCCGGGAGGGCCCCCAATGAACAGAAGTAAAATGAGTAGAAAAATTGTGAAAATAGTTTAGTATAATATCGCTAGTTATTTCTGCAAGAATCATATTGGGAAAATAAAATATATAGCTATACCGACAAAACCAGGAAGTATTCAGAAGGCAATTGAAGTTTAATTTTCAATAAATGGAGATTTTATCAAAAATAATTAAATCATGGAAACTCAACAACGTGCGGACTCGATAGGGTTAGATAGCAACCGGCAATTAGTATCACTTTGATAATATTCCTTTATAATGGTACCCAGAAATCAAAGATTTATCTGAAATTGAGGATTTGGCAGCTTAGCAAAGTCGGACAGACAGTCAAATAAGTTCTATAGTTAGATTAAAACTGAAAGGCATCGCTAGATTATTTATTGAAGCAGAATATAGCTTACAAAATACAGACAACTGGCAATTAATAAAAAGGAATTATTGAAGCAGTTTAGCAAATTGAAATTACCTGAGAAAGAACAAAAGAATTTTTTGAATTGTTATCAGAAAACGAATGAATCAGTTAGGAATTTTTTCATAAGATTAAAATATGTCAGCAAAGATAAGGCACCTACAGGAAATAATAGAATTGATAATGTATTAGAGCAAAATACGAACAGGATATATGGTTCAGTTTGCCATGGATTGTTAGATCCTGTTAGAAAAAGTGTTATCTGAAAGTCCGTCGTTAGAAGAGCCATCAAATTAGCAGAAAAGAAAATTCAATGAGCTACGAATACACCGAATATGAATTTTAGAACTTCAATGCGAATATAATATGTGCACACATTGTAACAGAAAAGGTCACACAGCAGGAGATTTGTTATATGAAAAATTGCGTATGCCTAACATGTCAGAATTCGGACATATGTCATATAGATGTCCAAATAGGAATATTTTTCAAAATAAGAAACAAATGATTCAGGAAATGGTTTCCAACTACGCTAAGAAAAACGATTTCACAAATATGGAAAAATGAATAAATATAGAAAATAATTTTCTAACAATTGAAAGAAAATAGATTTGATCGCAGGAAGCAGGAATGAACGAGGACATACAGGAAATGGTTATCGAAATTTTAGGAGAATAAATTACAGACAGCAAACAGGAAATAGTTATGGAAATGACCAGAAATGTAAAAAATATGGAAAAGGTCAAAATCATACAGGAATTTAAATGGAATGGCAGTTTCAACAAGCCTCAGATGAAGGCTGCAGAAACGACTATTTAAAGCTTAGAGGCAAGAGGAAAACATACAATCGACGATCAGAAAATGTAATTAATTTAAGTAGCAGGAATTTTGAGGCATATATCCATAGATCGAGATCCCAAGTATCAATGGTCATATTAATATTGTTAGAGGTATGAAATGGAATTCATGATTTGCCTTATCACCCTCAGAAATGGACAAGCAATTTCACTCATTATATTGGCTCGGTTATATTGCCAATCAAAGTAAGGAAGGAAAATCTCTGGAACATGAATTTTAATAGTTGAAAATGATCACCAGACATGAAATAACACTGGGATTAGATTTTACGAAAATATAACGTGCAAATTGATTGGAGAGAAAATCAAATGTATTTATCAGGGAAATTATCGAGTTAAAGAAGAAAAATCCAACATATGCCAAAACGAATCGGATGACGAACAGAGGAAGTTGCAAAATAGATTTGAAGAAGTAGAAAACGATTGAGAGATGTCACGATCAGGATGAACGATTGGGATGAATTCGGGAAAAAATTAGGATTGAAGAAGGAAAGCGCGCCCAAAGCAATCCGCGAAGTATTTATCAACAGATTTTCAGCGCATGAAACAGACGTACAACTTCAAATCAAATAGAGATATCAGGAAACGGTGATTTAATTGTGACACCAGGTTTCGAAAAAACAGTTTTTGAAGAATATGGAAAATCGTCTGGAAAAAGCGCAAAGCGAAACAAGCAACAACGAGATGAGGATTTCATGGTGACTTCATCTCCAGGAAAAGAGAGAAGAGATGAATTTAGAAAGGTGCCACATATGGAAAATGGAAACACCGACGCACCCTGTACATTAGGACCGATAGTCACACGTGACAGTCGACAAGTGGGAATGCATACGCATAGGTACGAGCATTTCCTGCCTAAAGAAACGGAGAGATGTAACGGAGCATTGCCCATGCAGCACTACAGCGAGGATGAAGAAAATTATAGTCAGAAAATGGAAAAAGTTGGTATGAAAGCTTTTGAAAGTGAAAATATTCCCGAGAGTAGCAAGACATATTCAGGGGAACGAAATTGCAACAGTTAATGCATCACGAAATCGGGGGAAGATGATCGATGAGGAGAATATTAAATCATTGGAAGATAGTTTAAGGATAGATATGAATCACCCAAGGAGATGCTCTATCCACCAGGGAAGTTGGAATCTGCCAAGCACCTAGGAAATGACAGTCGCAAAGATAAGATTTTTCTCAGTCGTAAATCACAAGGATGAAAATTTCTTGCCTAAGAACAAAATTCTACCGCCCAGATTTTGAATGTATGTAAAGTTCAACAAAAGTATAGTGAACTCCGAAGATACGAAATTACGAAGTATTGCGAAAACATAGACAAGAAGGAAAATCTAATTTAAAAAAGTCATCGCACGTTATTTATGGATACGAAAGTAAAGAAAGAAATAAACCCCGAAGTGGAAAGAATTAGAACTTTAGCCAGACAAGAAGGAAAATCTAATTTAAAAAAGTCATCGCACGTTAATTTTGAACTCCAACCAGTGGGAGGAACAAAAAGTCAAATAATACCCGCTAATCGATTCAACACGTATAGGAATATGGATATGAATGAAATCAGTCGACAAGCAACACAAGAAAATGAGGTAAAATTAGATCAAGTTTTAGTTCTAACTCAAGAAAATATGCCAGATGAATTACTAATAGTTAATGCCGAAAGTATAGAAAAATGTCAGCCAAGTGAAATGTCCAAAGAAAATGAAGAAAGCATTTCTGAAAATAAATTCCCCCTTACACAACCCATGACAGGCGGCACTGTTCAAATGACACCCATGCAAAATTTGGTTCAATCAGTTTGATATCAGTAAACAAGAAAATTTTCAGTATGCACCAGAATGTAGGAACGTATATATAGTATGTAAATTATATAGTTTTAGGAGACTGCAAAAAGATGCAGAAAAATTGAAAAAAATCCCTGAAGGTTAATTTGCCAAAGCATATTTATAGCTACGATGAACTTGTAAAAATTGGAATGAATAAAAATACGAAATGCCTCGATACTTTAATGAAAAAACGGAATTAAATTAATTGTATCATAGTACGGGAACAAACTGAAAAAAAATACATAAGGGAATCAACTCAAAACGTGAAACGCGAACAGGGACAATTTTATCAAGTGTTTTGATGTAAAATAATGACAGTAAATTCCCCGGAAAATTCAAGCAAAGCTATTTCGAGACGGATATAGTTCATTACAGGTCATAGAAAAAATAAAGAATGGTCGACAGAACCAAAATAAAACACTGTACGGCTTACAGACTGTAAAAACCAAAACGCGATATGTTATGAAAATTAATGCAAATAGAAACAGGTATAGAATATCGAATCGCCGAGTTACATAATAAAGATAAATAATACAATCACGATTTTCGGAAAATGTGTTTACGGATTTGTAGAATATTCACACTAGAACATTGCGACGGTTGAAATTGTACAGTACCTAAGTAAAAATAATGATAAAATTTACTAACCGCGCATATATGGAGGGTTTTGATAGGAATATCGTGGACTATTATTGTCTTCAACCCAAGAATTATCTCTGGAAGGAATAGCAGTGGACGATCCAGCGTGCGAAGCGAAATGATGAGGAGATTCAGCAGATTCTAGAGCATTGCGAATTCACAGTGTGGTTTGAGTTCAAGCACTCCGCACAGAATTCAGTAGACACTATTCACAAAACAAATCACCTGTGTTACGGGTACCGCACAAATAGGAGTCCCAGGAACGAAGATTTTTTAAACGAATGAATTACCACCGTTTGACCACTGAAACCGAATACCATTTACGACATTATGCCAATGAATGCATTCGTTACCGAACCAGAAAAAACATAGGCAGTGTTATCGGTCCCGTTACGATACAGACTAATAATCAAGGATCACTGACTCGAAATCGTATGAAAGGCCTTACAATCCCAAAAGCCAGATGTCTAGAGAAGATAGATAAGGAACAAATCATCCCGTACCGACGATACGTACCCTTACCCAGCGGCGTAGCAGGAAAAATTCCCAGAGGATTCACCGGAATGAAGTGAATTGATGCCCACCGGAATAAAAGTAAGAAAATTCCTATGTTGAAGAGACGAGAACATACCCTTGCAGTATGGAAATTACCCCAGAGAAGAAAGAGACTTTATTGTGTGTTCGCATGATTATTTGCATGTTATTTTTAGGAATTATTAGTATCAAGAACTGAGAAGTTTGGTAATAGATTATAATTATCCTCTAGAAGATGTAAAACAGTAGTCTATTGTAATTGTCAAAGTAAGACTTATAAAATATGTCGCTAGAATAGGATTACACTCCAGAAAGTTAAAACATTATTGCTTATTGTTGGTGAAAGAGATGTTATTTTGAAAAAAGAATTGAGTTTGTCAAAGCTTTTTTTTTAGACGGTTGGGTCGAAATGTTATGCCATATAATTACAGAAAAACTTTATTCGATGCAAAACAACGTAACATTCTTGAATGAAAACTTGATAAATAGTAAAGGTCAATAGGGACCACATGCTAGACTGAAACAACTGATAAGCATATGCTCGTTAAAACCATACGTTGTTATTGGAAGACAATTAAAAGGCATTTAAAAATAATTATCAAGAATTAACCCTTGTAGACCGGATGCATAAATAATTCATCTAGGAGAGTAAACAAAGATTATTGATTGCTACTTGGTACATTCACAGCGAGATAAGAAAATCAGTTTAAATAACAACCCCAAAACAAAGCCATAAATTGAGCGACACGTCTAGACTTCATAAATTCACCGCGTATGACAGCCATTAAATATAACTTTTCCTCGAAGGCATAAAATTATGTTTTATATATTTTTATCTATGACAGAAACAAAACAACCCATTAATCATCAATGCGTGCAATGACCAAAAACACAGCCATTAATTTTGGTTGAAGATAATGATAATTACTAGTCGCCGTGAGATAGATTATCACGTGATTCGATAACGGAATATAAAAGCGCGAGTTCGAGAGCAAAATAGGCATTCGATGTTCAACAGTGAACTAGAAACATGTCATTCTCAAAAGTTAGGTTAAAAAGTTAGTCGAACTACAGTATCGTACAATAATAATGAGAGTTTCCCAATCAATGTAGTGAACTTCAGAAAACATAAAAACTCAGCCAATTCAAATCAAGTATTGAAGCTCTTAGTAAAAACACGAGTGAACAGTATAGTTTTCCACAAATTGTCTATTTTGTTAACGCTTCCAGAACAGAGATAATACAACGGGAGTCCGCAATTCCATAGTTTCACGATCACTTAGAAAAACCTTAGCCGTATACGAATATACTGGGCGATTAAAATAGAATAACAACTTGACGCGATATTACTCGATATAATACAGAACTAATTGTCGTTTAAAAACTACTCCAGTGAATAAGTGGTAAACAGGGTGAGTCTAATGTTTGTTTTTCTGTATTTATGTTTATGGCAAAACCCAACCTATTGAAATGTGTATATGTCTGTAAAGTATCTCCATAGTTTTCCCGATTACAAATATCTCAAAAGAGAATTATTGTTAGCCGTTTGTAGCAATTGATTTCAAGATTGTGCTTTTAGTAAAATTATTTCTATTGTGTAGCCAACTGCAAAATCATCTGCCAATAAGCTACATTCGTTTTCGTTGTATAAGTGTTGCAGAAAATAATTGTGAAACATTTTTATTAAATATATATGTAAATTCTTAACATTTTATGAGTGCATTATTATTTTGTTTAATCATTGTTTGGTTCGAAGCTTTCTGAACGGTAGTATTTCCTGAATAAACAACCCATGTTCCGGTATTTTAGAGAAATGAAATTAGTTCTGAGCCGCTCCAGAACCTAGTTCAGTATCGACCACCTTCAGGCAGTCGATTGCTCTTAATACTGTTTTTCCAATCTAACGAATAATGTCTGGTATTACAGGTGTGGTGTGTTAATTCACAAAACCCCGTAGTCAGGGCATATCAATATAACATATACAATATATAAATGTCGAATTAATAAACATGATAGTATATAATACATTAAAATAAGTATAAGAATATATATAGGAGTGATGAAAGAAAAAAAATATATATAAAAAATGAAGTGTATAATGTACATTTTGGCCATCAAATTCATAATATGGGTGCTGCCATATGAGCATCACCGAAATATTCTGATAATGAATAGTAAGCTTTCGAGTAAAGCAGATATTTCAGTTTTTTTTAAAATGTATTGATAGTACGGCAACTTTTAATATAATTAGGAAGCTTGTTGTATATTTTACTGCTCGCATAAGAAGGTGATTTTTCAAATAAGGATGTTCTGTGAGCAGTGGTCAGTAGATTATTCCCAGTTCTTGTTTTGTATCGATGATGGGTATTATTTTTTTCGAATTTTTGCTCATTTTTTCTGATATATAAGCCACACTTTAAAATAAAAATGCAGCAAACAGTCAGTATTTTCTTGGTTTTAAATGTATCTCTGCATGAGTCACGTGGCTTCATATTGAACATCAATCTAATGATTCGCTTCTGGGCTATGAATATTCTGTTGACTTCGCTTGCATTTCCCCAAAGAATGATATGGAATGTTAAGGCAGAGTAGACAATTGCATAGTACACCTGAATTAAGATAGATTCGTGAACCTCGTATATCAATTGGGTGATGGCAAAGTATGACTTAGAGAGTTTTTTTTGAGTTTTTTTTTATGTTAACTCGATATGGTCAGACCACGAAAGGGATCTAGCAATCGTCACACCTAGGAACTTTGTGGAGTGGTGCATATGGGGAAATTCGTTGGCTAACTCGGTGTTTTTGTTGAAGAAAATGATTTTGGTTTTTCGAGAATTTAGTATAAGTTTATTTGAGTTGCAGTAGGTTGTCATTTCTTCAATTGCCTGTTCAATACCATTAGTCATGTCTTCCATGGTGGACTCGGCTATACCGAGAGTTGTATCATCAGCAAAATTGATGAGGTGAAATCGATAACTAATATTCAATGGAAGATCATTAAGAAAGAGAAGAAAAATGAGTGGACCTAGAATTGAGCCTTGGGCCACTCCAGTATTTATTGTAAATTGATCCGATTCTGCCCCATTCAAGGTTACAAAGATTTTTCTGTTTGATAAAAATGATGTAATTAATTCCAGAACATTCCCCCTAATACCCATATTATACATTTTTGAGGCCATGAACTCTTTATCAATAGAGTCGAATGCTTTCGACAAGTCAAAAAAGATTCCCGCAACATATTTTCTATCATAAATCTCTTTATGTAAAACGTCTGTAAAGAGAGTGGTGGCAGTTTCAGTGGATCTGTCTCCCTGAATCCGTGTTGAGATTCTGCTAATATATTATGTTTGTTCAAGAATTTCACGAGTCTGTTATATATGAGTCTCTCAAGTATTTTTGAGAAAATACTCAGGAGACTAATAGGTCTATAATTGTCAATTTCTGATTTGTCTCCACTTTTATACACAGTGATAACTTTACTCAGTTTTAAAACATCTGGGAATTCACCCTTCACAATACATATATTTATGAGAGAAGTTAACGGATCAGCTACACTTTCACAGACTTCTTTTAAAACTTTTACCAGCACATCATCTGGACCTGTTGACATTGTATTCTTCAGGTTGCGTACTATTGACTTTATTTCCTCGGTGGTGGCTGGCTCAAAGAAAAAGGTATGTGGGAGTATTTCTCCAGCTGTACAGGTTTGGGATTTGTTGGCTCCGAAATGATGCTCCATTTATTTCTCGATTATACTTGAGAAGTATTCTCCGAAGTGATTCGCTGCTATATGCTATATAAACATAATGAGGTGCTATCAAGAAAGCTAAGTAGTATGTGCTACACTCTTAGAATCCTAAAATAATATCTAGACCAAAACGCCATACGTACAGTCTACTTTGCTACCTTTACACAGCCTTAAGATATGGTATAATATTTTGGGGATGCTCAGGAAGCAAGGGAGGTGTCTTTCCTTTGCAGAAATGTGCTATTTTAAAATTGGGTCCAAGAGAGACATGCAGAAGTAACTTTAAGAAACTACAAATTCTAACTCTGCCTGCTATTTATATATTTGAATGTCTCATTTATTTACATAAGCATTTTAATAGTTCTGAATTTTACTTCCCGCAGCACAGTCACGACACAAGGGTACATATGATTATATCCAGAAATATAATTTTTACTTATACGTGTGTGTGTGTATGGGTTGTGTTTATATATATATAATGAGTGTTTTTTATCTATTAATAACTTTGTGTCTTTACTGTAACATCTATTTACTTATTTAATGTATCTGTGTTTTTACTGTAACATCTATTTACTTATTTAATGTATCTGTGTTTTTATATTTTTTTACTTGCTAGTTATGTGTAATCTTAATTATATTGACATGTTCTACACCGAAAGAACTAATAAAGGATCTATCTATCTATCTATCTATGATATATCCCAAACATAGGCTCTCTCTTACAGAGGGCAGTCCCATCTACATGTGTATAAAATTATATAATAGTTTTCCCCAACAATTGAAAAACCAAATAAAACTCGATCATGAAAAAAAGATTTATTTCAATATCTTATGACACTAGAACTACACCATAAAGGAATACTTAAACATAAATTAGTGACAGTCTTTTGAATTGTATGCTTTTCCTAAATAAAGATTGATTGATTGAAGTTAACTTTTGATCTTTGATTGGTTCGAGGGTTCAGAAGAAACGCGGGATTTAGAAGAATTTGTTCTATTATGAACCTTTGAATTTGTTGTGTAATTTATTCTTTATTTGGGATTCCTTGACATTTACTTTGTTCATGACTCTATATTCTAGGATTTCACTTTTTATGTTTTCTTTTGGTTTCAAGGTACGTTCGCGGGCAATTTTATAGAAGTGAGAAATTTTATTATTTAGGTCTTGTATGTACTTGGTGATTAGCTGTTCTTGATTGTAGAGAGAGTTTCAGGGGGTCTACTGGCAGTGTGACCAAAGACTAGTTCGTGGGGAGTAAATCCATGTGTTTTATTCACAGAGTTATTATAACAATTAACTGCTTATCGGAGGATACTGAATGGATGTTCATAGTGATGATCGGCCATAGTATCCGAATCATTTCGTGGAATCGTTCGACCGAACCGTTCGATTGTGGGTGATGCACACTGGAATATGTGTTTCATCATAGAGAATACAAAGGTCAAATTATCTGCCGTAGTCGCAGTGAATTCACAAAGGTGTTCCAAAATGTTGAAAGTATAAAATTAGGGTATTAACTATACTACGTCCGGTTTTGTCATCTAATGTGTAAAATTTTGTAAATTTCGTTAGTTCGTCTCGTATGCTCAGTGCGTAGTTTTTCATTGGAATTTCTACTGTGTCTATGTTGATTCTTTCGAATGCTGTTCTAGGTTATGGCGGGGGTTGTTAAGATTTTTCCTATATATTTTAGTTCTTTGACAAATTTGACATGTTTTTATATAATTCTCAATATTTTTCGTGAGTCCGGGCCAATTGTATTTTTCTTTTATTATTCTAATGGTTCTTGAGGCATATACGATGGGTAAGTCTTCACCAATCGGGCCTTGGGAGAGCACAGCACCAATGGCAAATGCATTCCCATCTGTCGTAAGCAGAAATGTCTCTTTGAAATTAGTGTATATGAGAATGGATGTCGAAATGAGTGTTGGTTTCAATTCATGGAAATAATTTTGACATTCGTTTCCAAAAATGAATGGGGTATTTTTTTGGAGTAATTTTGAAATCTTAGCGAAATTTGGGATGAAGCGTCTGTAATATCCAGCCAATCCAAGAAAGGATTCAATCTCTTTCTGATATTTTGGTTCAGGGAAATTTATTATACAGTCAACTTTGCTCGGCTTCGGTTTCACTCCATCTTTGGTAATGTGATGACCAAGATAGGCTACTTCCTCCCTGAGGAATTCACACTTGTCCGGCTGTATCTTTAGATTTGTTTGTCTGAGAATAAATGAGATGTCGTTCATGTAGACTAAACATCGCTCATTCTGGATTCCGAGTAAGATGTTATCCGTTACTCTTTGGAAAGTCAGAATGGCATACAAATGAATTCATAGTGACCTTTCTCAACTGTGAAAGCGGTTTTCTATCTGGTGAAAACCAGAGGCTAGATCCAAAGTTGTGAAATATTGGCATTTGCCAAGTTGGTCAGATATCATCGGTAGTGGGTATTTGTCGTCCATGGTAAGTTCGTTCAACTTAATCGACGACTCGCCATTTCTGTCTACCAGAAGCGTCAATTTTTTTGGGAACGACCCACATAGGGGACGACCATGGGGAGATAGAAGGGCGTATGATGCCATCTTCTAGCATTTTGCTCATCTGTCTTTTCACTTCCTCTGTATGAATCTGAGGATAGCGATACGATTTCGTAAACACAGGTTTCGCGTCCTCAGTATCAATGGAACGTTTTATTTCGTTAGTGAACGTCATTCGATCACCTTCTAAATAAAATATATCCGAATATTCAAGGCAAACGTTTGTAATGAGTTCAGTTTTTTCTTCGTTCAGGTGTTCGAACAAAGTTGGTTTTGAATTTCAAAATGTCTGTACGTCAGAATTTTCAGTTTTTGTTGAATTTATAACAAACCAGCACCGGTATCGATGAGTATTTTATTGATATTGGTTGCGTCCATAATTGGAATGGTTGGTGAGCGATTGAGTTACAGGAACATTTGTTCTGGGAAGTTCAAGTTTGGGTTGAGGTGGTCTGATATGTTCAGGGCTTGCACTTGGGCTTGGAGCTCTGAAGTGGGATCTATCGATTGATTGATCGGTGGATCGAAAGATGAATTTTTTTGTATTGATTCGGTTGAGTTTCCGGATATTCAAAATTATACAGATCATCAGTATGATCGGAAGTGTTTGATTGATATTCCTGATAGTTAGCAGAATAACTTTCATCACCAAAATTTTGGAAATCTTGATAATTATGTGTATAATTATCGTTAGTGGAGTATAATTATCATTAGTGGAGTATAATTATCATCAGCATTGGGGTTTTGTGTATTAAGATGGTGAGTTCTCTGAGCACTGAATCTGTTATCAATCAATCAAAACTGAGCTTTATTGTCTAAGAATCATTTTTCCTATTGACAAAGCGTAAGACGTAACAAGTGGACTCACTATTTCCATTTGTAAAGTAAAATATAAATATAAAATATAGATAATAAGAATACACTTACAAGAATATAAAAACAAATACAAAATAAAAGTAACAGTATGCCACAAAACAATAATAACATGTATATCACATTTTTCACCAACTAGATACCTAATATATAAGTTGAAAACCTAGAGCTAAAAGATACATGGCTTTAAAACTTTTCATTGTAGTATTCCTGCAGGTCATAGTACGCCTTTGGGATGAGGAATTTTTTTGCTTTCATATATGATTGAATGATTAGTTTTAGTCGACTTGGGTATTGGCAGAGAAAGTTGGCAGTTATTTCTAGTGGATATATAATTCACAGGGTTTTTATTCGATGAATGATGTCTGGTGTGAATCAAACAGACTATTTCCAAGATGAAGAGGCTAGTGAGAGTAAGAATTTGTTGACTGATGTACAGTGGTCTGCAGTGGTCCCTTGCTTTAGCCTTACATAAATAGCGAATAGCTCTCTTCTGTAAAATAAACACCGAATTTAGCAGATGTTGGCTACAAAAACCCCAGAAGGCTAGGCTGTACCTGATATGAGACTCTATCAGAGAAAAATATGTGTTTCTAGCGATAGCAGGACCAAGCTTATTTGATATAACTCTGATAGCATAGCAACCCGATGCTAGTTTCTTTTTACCGATGTTATATGCTCTTCAAACACTAATTTTCTGTCAATATGAATACCCAGGAATGTAGTACTTGTTCTGTTATCAACTTGATGGGTACCCAAGGTCAGATTTTCAAATTCAAATCTGAGGGTAATAATACTTGTTTTCTCAACATTGAAACAAAGTGAATTTGTATATTTCCTTATCGTATGCATTGATCTTATATTTTTAGTTGATATTCTGATACCGTTGGTGATCCATGGTTTTTTATATTTTTTTTTTTTAGTATTTTTACTGGAAAGCACTCATTGAAAATTTGCATTAATTGGTTATGGAATATTGATAGAGTTCTGTCGGGTTTGGACATAATATCCAACGTGTTCCCTCACATCATTTTTGGAAATGATTGTAATTCTTTTTACTATAGATTCTGCCATAATTTTTTTTCAGGGTTTTAATTAAAAGAGAAAGTAACTGCCTCATGGTCAGAGAGACCTGCAGGAATAACTGGTGCAATAATGTCAGAGTTATTAAAGTTCGTTCATACATAGTCAATTACACTGGCTGAATATTGAGATATTCTAGTAGGTTCATTGACGTGCATTGAAAGGTTGAATGATAGAAATAAGTTGTTTAGATCTTGAAATTCTGTAGATTTTGTGTCTAAATAGTTAATATTCAAGTCTCTTGCTAGTCTAATTTTTGCATGGATAGATAATTGCAATAAAATATTTTCAAGACTGCCTAAAAATGCTTTAAAGTCAGTGCCAGGTGCTCTGTAAATGTATACAATGTAGATATTATTTGATCTGTTATAAACTATGGAAAATTCAAATATTTTTTCATTGAGCAGATAATTAAATTTAGTTATATTCTCAAGTGGGAATATGTCGGCAACATTTTTGTTTACCAAGATCATGGTTTCTCCATTTGACAATCAAACCTAGATAGTACAATGTAGTTCGGTATGAAGCAGGATTCTTCTATATTCAGCCAATGTTCCGTAAGCTGAACAAAGTTTGGCCATTTTTGAGTTTCTGCAAATATCAGAAATTCGTTGATTTTATTCCTTAATGATTGGATGTCCAGCAGTAAAAGTGAAAAGATGTGATTGTCTTTTCTTGTCTTGTTTATATTTCTTATATAGCTCAGCTGCTCACTTTTCTTTGCTTCTTCCCTTAATCTTTGGGGGCTGCTCGATCTAGGCGGGGGTATGAAAAATTTCCCATTTTTTTCATGTCAGGAGCGAGAGGTTTGTTATCCTCATTCTGTTTTAGTACTTCCTTTTCGATTTCTTTCGATACTATAGTATTTAAATTTTTTTGTTGCTTCCCTTTTTTGTCCATCTTTTCAATAAGTTTCAAAAGAGCTTTAGCCAAGTGCCATCTTCCACTGTTGTTCAAGTGCCCATGCGGATTGAAGTTAGATTTTCTCAGAAACGAATTACCATCAAAGAAGTGTGATTGATCTAATTTGTTTGAAAATAATTCTTTCATGAAATGTAGATTGTTCTCATACATTTTTGTATTCCATCCATTGTAATCATCCCGGTATGGTTCAGAGATAACAACAGTATTCGTGTGTTTGGACTTTAGGGTAAATTCCTTAATGAGATGATCCTGTATATTTGGCCATAACAGGACCATGTCAAGCTTTGTGAAATGCTGTGAATTGCGAAGTGCCGTTTCAACCAGTACATTGTCTGGTGCACCTGTTTTTAGAAATAACTGGACCTGGAAGGCATCAGTTTGTCTCCTGATGCTGTCCAGCAAGTGTCTACCATAGTATCCTGACACAATTCACATTTTTTGTTTTTCTTTCTGTGTTTTGGCTGGATACAAAGTATAATTTGTTATTAGAGTTCTTGCATTTTGACAAGTTTTTTTATTTGGATACACAGATTTCATTTCACCCTTATATATATATATATATATATATATATATATATATATACATTATTAAGTCTGTATTGGTTTCTTTGGTTTGTGTTTGTGTGCCTTTCTGTTCGGAGAGGTTGGATACTTTGTTTGAGTTCACTTATATACTGCTTAGCTTCTTCAGAATTAAGAGTCCATTTCATTTTTCAATTGTTTTCTCCAATATACTCATTTTGAAATCACGTTCATAGGTGGAATATTGTTAAAATTCGGGTTTTGTTGGATGGCTGAAGGCCTTTGTTGATTGAAATTAGGATTTGACCTAATTGATTGGGATTGATTCTGATTGTTTGATTTATTTGGTTGATTAGGTCTAAAGTTTTGATTAAATCTAGGGTTCTCTTGGAAGTTCGTATTTGGTTAAGGAAAATTTGACCTTTGTAAATTTTGTTGCGGTTGTTGAGATTGTCTTGCACGACATTCATTTAAAACATGGCCTTGACGTTTACAATAAGAACAAAATTTATTTTGGTTTGGCTTTGAGTTAATTTTTCTTGGTTGGTAGAATGCGTATTTGGGTTTCTATTCAATGCTGGTTTCAGATGTGGAAAGTAATTCAATTGCATTTCCCTTCGTACTCTCTGTGTTGCTGTGAGTATGTCAATAGGGTTACCTGCTCTAAAAATTTGTCCAATTTGAGGTTCAACCTGCCAATGTCATGGTTTCAATGAGTGCACTTTGATATGTTTTTTGAGTAAGATTTTGTTTCTGAATCGTAGCGTGCATTTTTGCACGCATTTTAAACAATTATATCCCTAAACCTTTTCGATACGAGGAAAGAGTGAACAGAACCTGCTCAATCAAAATGAAATGTCCAGATTTAGGAAACTTCAAAATCGAGCTATGAGAATCATACTCACATGCTCAAAGAGAACACACATTGGGCATATGTTAAAGGAAATGCAGTGGTTGTCAATAGATGACTTCTTTGAGTATAATACTCTAATATTTATATTTAAGATCAAATCAGGTACTGCTCCAAGCTATTTGAGAAATATTGTCAATTACAATTCTGATGTGCATACCCACAATACAAGATCACGAAATGATTTCCACATTCCACTGGTTGCAAAGAGTCATACACAAACTTCTGTATTTTTCAAAGGCCTGAAGAGATTCAATCAGCTGCCCCTAGAAATCAAATCCTCAGATTCCTTGAACAAGTTCAAACAGAACTTAAAAATTTTTCTTCACTCTCCTAGTGCTGGAGCTTGAAAAAAGAATTTTTCTTAGTAATTCTATTTTTTTATTATTCTGCACAGGTATACTTATACTTTCTCCCTTCTCTTCAACTGATTTTAATGTGTAGTTTTTATGAGTGGAATGACTGTATTGGTTTTACTTTATTTTATATGACCAAATTTTAATGTATAGTTTTATGAGTGACATGTCTATTATTAGTTTTATTTTATATGACCAAATTTAATGTGTATTCTTTAAATGATCATTTGTATTAGTTCATATAACTAAAATAAAGGAATTATATATAGAAAACTACCTCTGGTCGATGTTCAAGATAAGACTATCACTGATAATTGATTGAGTTGAACAGTACTGATAAAATTTTGAAATGTCGTTCCAGGAAACTGTTTTCATAAATTGGATTCTTGTCTAAAACAAGATTATTCAATATGCGTTCTACATAAGCCTTTCAAGCATGCCCAATAACCTGAGTACAGAAAATATTTGAAAAAATTTACATGGGTGAAATTTTTAGAAATAATAAGAAACATTACCAAATTGAATTTATATGAACCAAATGACAAACCGTAATATATGGAAAAGTCGACCCTACTTGTTAATGCAGTTTTTAAACGAAATGTCAAAAGACAACGATAAAATCTCATGCCAGAATATATCTGAATATTACAAAAAAATATTATTTTAATCCAAAAATACGTTATTCAATTTGGAAAATATGAAACAGATAGGTAGTTCGGAAATTCAACTATGAGCAATGATGTTGTGAGAATTTGACCATTTAAAATTTCTAACCTCCAACCACATGAACTATGATTATGCTAATTTCTCAATTATAAGCTTAGGTTAGCGAATAATATGGTAATGAATAAACAATTCAATAAAGGAGGAAAAGATAATCAACCAATTATCAATTATAGCGATTCTATTAGGTATTATATATTTCTATTTATTTAGATGAAACTAATTCATTTACAAAAGTAAATAGATGGTCAGTTTAGTTAAAAATACACACACAAAATGGTCAACTATAAATAAAATCAGTTAAACTTACATACATACATACATAGAAATGCATACATAATCATAAAATACTAATATACTATGTTTTCAATAGGTAGTCCTTCAAGCTTTTTTTAAATGTATTTATTGAAACACTATCTTTAATTTCTTGAGGAATCTCATTAAAATTATCTATTCCTCTGTAAAATAGAGAATTATATGTACAATTTTTTTTATATCTTTCAACTTTCATATTGTTATTTTTCCTCGTATTATAATCATGTGTTTCATTAACATATGTTATTTTATTCTGGAGATATACATGTGAATGTCCAATTTTGACTTTAAAAATGAAAATCAGTGTTTGATACTCAAGGAGTTTCTTCACTGGAAGCCATTGAAGGGTCTGGAGCATATGTGCTATTGGTGTTGTTCTCGAGCATTGTAGAATTATTCGCATAGCACGATTCTGCATCTTTTGGAGTCTGCTTGTTTCATTTTGATTAAGAAAATACAAAATTGTCGAACAATAATTAAAATGTGGTAGTATTACAGTGTTGCGTATATTATTAATTTAGACCATTGGCTGAGATACGGAGAACATCTTCTTAAGTAGTTAGTAAGCTACTGTTTTGATAACCTGGTTAACATGTTCTTTGAATTTCAATTGACTGTCAATAGTTTTTCCAAGATAAACGAATTTGTCGACATTTTCTATATTCCCGTCATTCAATCGTATATGTATGTTTTTATTATGGTTTTTATGTTTTCCTAATATCATTCATTTTGTTTTATTCACGTTCACTTTCAATAAATTTGCATAACAATATTTATAAACCCTTTCAAGAGTAGTGTTCATAATATCAGCACACTTTTTTACATCTTTACTACTAAAGTGCAGAAGGGTGTCGTCGGCAAATATATGAATTTTACATTCTTGTGCTATGGTAACACTATCATTCAAATATATGAGGAATAACAATGGTCCCAACATAGACCCTTGGGGCACACCTATATCATTTTGCATTCTATCTGAATAAATTTCACTCAGTTTTAGCCTCTGCTGCCTATTGCTTAGGTAATCCATCATCCACTTTAATGCCATTCCTTCAATACCAACGCTTTCAATTTTTTTAATGAGCCTGTCTCTATCTGTCTCTATCTCAGTTTCAACCCCTTTGAAGGTCTAAAAACACTGATCATTTTCTGTGCTTTTTCTTCCAATCTACTAATACACATTGTAATGCAGTTTCACAACTATGTTTGTTACGAAAATCCGATTGATAGTCGCATAGTACCTTATTGCTCTCCAAATAATCTACTATTTGTTCATATACAGCCTTTTCCAATACTTTGTGGCTGTAGCATTAATTATATTTATTGGTCTC
Source organism: Gonioctena quinquepunctata (assembly GCA_018342105.1). Lineage (NCBI taxonomy): Eukaryota > Metazoa > Arthropoda > Insecta > Coleoptera > Chrysomelidae > Gonioctena > Gonioctena quinquepunctata. Next base: position 21,156 of record JAFIRS010006430.1, read on the forward strand.
AAGTTGATAGCTTGGTTTGTATTTGGAATTATAGGTATAGATATAATCGTAGATAATTTCAATTCAGTTGGTATTCACTTCATTCTATTTATTATGTTCAACAATGGATTAGAAATGGCACTGAAACACTTCTTTAGGAGTTCTACACAAATTTCATCTGGACTACTTTTATTTTTCAAATAATTTACAATTTTTTCTAAATTTACCATTTAAAATTGGAATTTATTTTCAGTTATTCTTTTAATTATAGGGAAGCTATGTGAGAAATTAGGAGCAATTCCATCAGTAATCTGTTATACTTTTGATATAAAATGTGTTCAGGCCATTTGGCATTAAGTTCATATCGGAAATTATTTCACCATTGCCCATATCAATTGTTATAATATTGTTTTCTTGGTAATTATTTGGAATTAATGTTTTCAGTGTTTTCCACATTTCACTAGGATTGTTTTTATTTGTGTCAATTTTTGTTTCTAAATAGGTTTTTTTTCTAATTGTTTTCACTGCTATATTTCTTTTTTGTTTATACTTCTCCCAATTATCCTTTGTTTTATTAATTTTATATTCTTTGTAACTCATATCCCTTTCTTTTGTAGCTTGTCTCACGTTCTCATTCCAGAATTCCTTGTGATGTCCAAAGATCTTGACCTGTTTCTTTGGAGCTACTTCATTCAAAATTGACAGTATATTAGCCAATAATTGTTCATATCTATGATTTAAATCCTTCTCTGTGTAATTCCATCTCATCAGTTGTAGTTTCGATTCAATTTGTTCATAATCTATGTTTTTCCCCTAGTTTCAATTTTCAATGATGTGTCTTTTGGAAGAATTTTTTACTTATCTAATTTTGAAATGAAATATGTGTCCATTGGAATTTGATTTTTATTATTAAGGTAAATATGGATATAAAATAAATAATGTAAATAAGTAGAATGTTCTATTCAAAACTGTGATTTGTCCTCTTGATCATAGAAGAGGACGTATGCTTCTCCACTCACGATAGATTTTGGTGATACCGGTGATACTCTCGAGTCATTTATATACCATATAATGTATAATCTATAATTTTGAATCATCATTATCATTTGATGTTTGCAAATAAAGGAAATGAGTATTTCCGAAAGCTCAAATAAAAAAAAGTGTACTGATTTTAATCAGCATGATACCTGACTACTCATCTCCATAACATTTAGAAGATCTTGACAAGTCTTATACTTAAGGATTAACGAAGAATGTAAAAAAAGCAAAGCAATAACTTAACTGACCAAACAATAAAAATGTTACATAGCAGAAAAAAAAGAACAAAATAACTTATTGGAAGCTCTCTTTTCTTGCCTTTTTTATGGCAAAATCTTTAATCAACTCTTCTAAAGGAATACAATCCATAAGGTCACTTTCTATGGACATAATTGCCAAATTACTGAGTCTGTCTTGTGCCATAGTTGATCGTAAAAAAGTTTTTATTAATTTTAATTTTGAAAAAGACCTTTCTTCTGATGCTACAGATACTGGTAGCGTTGAAAAAATTCGTAATGCCACTGAAGTATTTGGAAATGTTGGAATTAAATTGTTCTTTGAAATGTGTTGAAGAATTTACTGAGGATCTAACTCATTTTGCTCTGGTAAGTGGCATTTTAAACATTGAATTTCATCAAATAAGTCATTTGCATCAATATTTGATTATTTACGTGCTTCATCTTTCAAATGAAATGATAAATTTTAACACGAGTTTCCTTATTCTTCTTCATTCAAGTTGAACATTTGATAAATAAATCCAAAAATGTTATTAAATTGCTCCAACCCCTTGAATCTTTCATTAAGAGATGATAAGATCGTATCTAGTATAGAGAAGAATATTTTTACTTTGTAATTCATTTTCGGGTCTGTTATTGGTTCATCAGTACTTTCATAATCAAACTGTCTTTTCTTTTTTCTTTGACGAACTGTTTGTAAAGATAAAAAATTTGGTTCAATTTCTAATTCTTTGGCCAGCTCCCTGGCGTCTACAAGAAGTTTGCTAAATCTCTTATCATCTCTTAATTCTAAAAAAAATGTTTTTATTTTGTTTAGACAGTCTAATAGTCTAAGATCCGAATATAGATTGACCTTCACCCATCTGTTTACCGAATGAAACATTTTTTTAATCAAATTTCATACATAGACAATTACGTCTTGCATGTATTGCCTATCAAAATATGTTCATAGCTATCCTTAATTAAAAAAATATTAATTAATTTTTTTTAGCAAGTTTCACCCACTTGTTTTCCAATCAAATGTTATTGAAACTAAAAGTTTAAAACATATAGAATAGGTCTATGGTATTGCCTACGTGTTTACGTTCATGGCTACCGGGCAAGCAGGTGTAAACAGGTAAGTAAATATAGGTAACTGCACCGATCTGTTTACCAATCAAAATATATATATCAAAATGAAGATTATTTAATAAAAAACGCGATGATATAGTATTTCCTGCAATAAACCGTTCATGAAATACTATTGCCAGGCTTTAAAGTTTAAAAATCGGAGCCAGTAAAGTTGCGCAATAGAGAAATCCGAGCGTCTTATTTAGTGTAATAAAGAAGGACGGAGCATAGTAGCTGCTCGCGACGCCTTCGTTGAATAGAAGAGAGTACGCATGCTCTTCTTACATATGGTTGAGAGAGACAGCATTTCTCTGTTGAGAATCATTTTGGAGTAACTGGCAATACATACAAATTTATTCTAAATAATTATTTTATATTTCAATTAAAGAAATATATATAATTAAAGAAATATATATATATATATATATATATATATATATATATATGTTCATACAAGCGACACATTGAAAGCGTGGGCGCGGTCTGGGCGTGGTCATGATAATTGTCTTAAACGATGGTGTGTTTATTGGATATGTAACTGGATGGAGCTTCTCAAAAACAGATGGCGCTTGATAGAGAGGTGATGATTTGGGCTGTCTCATAATTACATGTTAATATAACGCTCATATTCACATTCGTCCTATATTTTGAAAATGGATCTTTTGTAATTGAAATGGAAAATTTTGTATGGATGTGTCAGCAGATATCAATATTATATCATTTGGGGTAACCTGATAAAATATTACTGGGGGTAGACTATGCACTAGCTATAAATTCAGCTAAGTGTTTGCGTGTAGAAGTTTGAAATATATGTATGAGAGAAAAATAATACAAAACAAATTAAAAATATATTAAGTTATCTCTGAAATCACTTGGAACGGATATTGCTGACGCTGCAGATTGAAGAATGATAAATAAACACCTGCGTTGAAGTAGCGGCCATTTTACTGCATCCAAAATACCCAATATTTCCGAATATATGATTTATTCTGCAATTTGAAATGAATGGAAATAAGAAATAATTTCGAATAATCCGACAAATACACATTGAAAATATAACCCAGGAAAGGGCACTCGGAAGAATAAAAAATACGAGAAGATAAAAAATTCGAAACTCGAATAGATAAATTGACATTCACTTTTATATTCAACTGAAAGAATCACATTGTCATTGCAAAACACACATTGAAAAATAAACCAGTGGCTGACGGTCGGAGAAGTCGAAAAAAAAATCGAAACTTAAAAAGTGAACAGTGAAAAATGTAAACAAGAATATTTTAGCGAGGTGAAAGCATCACGGGTTGATGAGTTTCTATGTTGACAGGAACGCGTTATATTGATAGGTATCCACAAAGCGAATAAGAAAATATCCAAACTTATAGAAAAATCAAAAAGTCTAAATTTACTTATTTCTGATGAATTAATTAAGATCGTCATAACTTCAAAGGTTGTGAAAACCGTAATTGGGACCAACAAATCTCCTTTAAGATCCATCAACTCCATAGACAAAATGCATGGGTGGAAATTACTTATTATCAACTTCCAACATACTATGAAAGTCCCAGGAAACTCACCTTAGCAGAATGTCTTCAAGGTCCACCAACTTTCGAATGAAAATGAGTTGATATACACCTGATTAGAACCTCAAAAACGTTAATATAGTCAGGGAGTGATAGGTCAAATCTATTCTTCTTTCAACCACTTTCATTCCAGTAAATCGGAAGAGAACTTGCAGTAATTTTATCGACTCCTAAATCCATCGTGAAACATACTACATATTTGTTGACTTGATACGTTTCCGCTTTTGAATGAAAATATCAATAATTTTCACTAACGTCCCGAAATTCATTTGATATTTTGCAAATTAATTTTTTAGAGTCCAACCGTTTCACATGGGTAGAAATCAACATTATCATATAAAATACATTAAGTAAAATTAATCTTCCTGAGCTGTAGTTCAGACTGCCCGTTATTTTCCAAATGCTATGTTTATTTTATCAATTGCAATGCTTCCAGGAAAAATACATACAGTCCGTTTCTTTTATCATGTTTTAACATTTCTATATTCGAAAATATTCGAAACCATAAGAGATAAGAAGACGATTGAATGGGCGAAAAGGTAACTACATTGGTCAGAAAAGATCGACAGGGACTCTCGCCCTTTTCGTGTTATACAGGGAAAACAAAAAATGCTTAGAATTTTTATTCTAAAAAACATCAAGAATTTATCTGAATGAAGATACTTTGAACAATCGTCTACTGATTTCACTGAATGGTATAGGGAATTACAAACTTTGATCGAAATGTCGTCTGTTGAAATACGTAAAAAAATATTAATATTTTCATTTTCCCACCAATATAAAAAAATAGTTGTTTGATGGGATGGAACTTTTTGAGTTCAACAAATTTTATTTGTAAAGTTTTTCTATAAGATGTATGTCAAAACAGAAAATCGACGTAAATTTTTGTTTATGTTCTTCAATAAATTAAAACTTTTTGGTTGCTCCATTCATTTGAGGTTTGTTCGTTCGTGTGGATTGGGTGCTAGCTCTCAACAGTTCACCTTCATTTGACACGTATAACTCATCAGTTATTCTCTTTCTAGTTATATTATTACAGAACAGCGAATCTGTGACAGAAGAACAAGCTATACATATCAAGTCAGAACGTTACTAATTTGTCAGCAATAGTTTGTGAAATCTACTTCTTCCAACGGATTTACTTGTTGAGATTGTGCTTTAGTGCAGAAAATGTATTACTTCCATAGTTTGTCACGGTTAATGTTTTATTTATACTTAGTTTTGTCGAAATAAAGTTTATTTTTGATATCCATAAACTTGGTTCAGAGGTTTTGTTACTATGGGGAATTTGGGGGGGTTAGATGCACCCAATTCCGAAAAAATATGATTGGGGATCTCGATAATATCAGATAAAAAAAAGAGAGGTTCCATGATATTCATGTAAACAGAAATTTCTGATAATTTTCCATAGTTAATTTCCATTCAACATGATTTCACTTGAAATTGGTTCAGTTCCAGATGTAAGGCAAAAAAGGGTGTAGGTAGCAGATATATTTGTTGTTTTCATCTTCCATGGACTCACTTCAACTAGTCAAATGGATTTGTTTTGGCCAGATTGGGTATTTTTTATATCAGAATCAAACGGGCTAAACGAAAATAGTTTTAAAAATTTGCATGCATTTGAAATATCTCTTTCACCTTTCCTTATCGGTTATCCTTCGGCACCGTACGAAAGCAATTAGTGTGCAGAGCAGTATTCAACTCTATCCAAATATTTTTGCTTGTGCTGTTCTTGTATTGTTGGTAAGAATGGAACGTGATTATACATTTTGGGCATCAATAGAACTCAAATTAAAAGATCTTTATTTGAACCATATAGGCCTTGAAAAAAGTCCATTTGAAATATAGGGGTTCTTCCCATTGATTCATTAGGTACTTTCTGTTTCAGTGGAAGTAAAACTGATTTTCGATTCTGAAACCCTGTAAATACATTTTTTGAAATCTAGCTGACAAACCCAAACTCAATGACATTTACAATGATTATCTTAACTGAATAGGAGAAACATAAACGAAAGGACCACACAAAAAACCTAGCGCCGCCACGTCATCATGAATGAAAATTTATCATAATCAAAATATAAACTGCAGGGTATTCCTCCGTTCAACCCTTCTTACTTCAAACATGTTTCCGAGTCCGCATCTGTAACAATAGTAACCAGTTTGTCGTGACGACACATGTTTCGCTATACAATAGCTTCTTCAGATAATACCTGAAGAAGCTATTATATAGTGAAACACGTTCTGTAAATCCAATTATGTGAAAATAATTCAGTGGAGTGTCTTTTTTCCTTCAATTTGGATTTTCATTAAGTATCTGCCGCGTCTTTTCAAAAGTTTCTACACTATACATTTTCGTTCGTTCTGTCTATCGGAAAAGATTCGACCTTGATCCACTTTGCATAGCGTCCCTTTATTTGATCTGTTTGCTAGTTCTATTTTTCTATGGAACTCATTCTGCATTTGGATTTTTCATTATAATTACCCACTATTTTCTGATTCCTATCGATATTGACTTTTCAATATATTCTAATACAATTCAACTAAATCATTTATTTACAAATAATTCAGGGACAAAGTGTCAAATGTTGGAATTTCAAGATATAAATGAATGAATACATAAATAAGGGATAGTTTTTTATTCGGATCGGTGAAAATGTATTTTTTTCGGGACATAAGTCACTTTATGGGAAAAAACTAACAAAAAAAGATATTACCATCATATTTCCCGTGTTGAATGCCCCCTTAAATGTGATCAAAAGAAGAAACTGTTTCACTTTATATGCAAGAGCCTGGATAAAATCACAATCCGAAACTTTTTCCAAATATGATCAAAAAATCTTTTTATAATATATCATATGATATTACCTATATGGGTTTATTTGATAAGTAGACTTGCTCGTTAAATTATGTACTGATAAGGAGACATTTGATATGAGCAATTCGATGAAAAGCTTGGAAATGGTCGAATTTTTGGAATAAAACGTCATTTGTCTAATCTAACAAATTTTAGTTAAAATTGAAATTTCTTCACATCAGTTTTTCTCATGTCTATTATCCGTGGTGATTCGATAAAATCTCAAACTTTTCCCAATCTGTTCTAATAATTTTCTTCTCACGCGGTTATTTGAATGGTCTGATTTTTATTACAATTCATATTAGTATCGAAGTGATAATCCAACCATTTTGCATTTTTTCATGCTGTACATCAAATGTATCGTATCAAATAACCTCTTATAATAAACATGGGTAGAGAATTAGAAAATATAGTCATTCAGAGGTTTCTTTTTCGATTCCAATCACATTTCCAAATGGGGGGAATTCCCAAACGATAAAAATCACGATGTCATCAATTTTCATATGGTACAAGTTTTGGAAAAAATCTAGGTTAGGTAAGATAAATGAGGTTTTATCTCTGATATTCGACCATTTATCATTCTTGCCAGCTTTCCATCGAATTCCTTGGATTGAAAAACCTCCATAACATATGAGTAGAAAATTCCTAGACCAAATTAGAAAAATTTCTACTTCGAGATATTATATCACCTTCACGCTTACATAATCAACCAGGTTTTACCTTTTTGATTGAAATTGTCATCATAGGGAAATATCAACAGGAAAAAATTATCTCGATATCGTTTTTATAGGCATTCAATAAGAAGAAAATAAGTGCGATTTCTGAAAAAACTTCATGTGAGATCAGAGACGTGACATTTTGGAAATCCGACTATTCAGTTTTTTTTCCTATCGAGTATTCTGTCAACATTATTGTGCTTTCGATATCTTTCAATTGAAATATTTTTCTTTCAATTAAATGTAGAGGAATATTTTCAGATATCGAGTTTTCTATTTTGAAGTAATGGCATCCCCTAGTTGACACAATGGCATACTGGAAGCGTATCATGCATTCAGATTTGTACCACATATTCTGGGCTTTTTTTTTGGAATTTGATGGGATTTTCCGTATATTCAGTGCTCCATGTGGAAAATGTTTCCACAGTAGCGTACAAGGTGTGTACTAGTACCTCTTTCCGTTAAGCCGCTGGAGAAATTTAAGAAAACTCGATTCTTGCATCACTTGTTGTAGTAGGAGGTTTAAGCCGGTTCTGGATCTCCCCCCACAACTATGGCGACACATGTGACACTGAACACATATGTAGCATGGTCATAGGGTGTGTGTAGCCTTGACCTCGAGAGTGTTGGTGTTTGGCCTTGATATCGATATGACGAATTTTGTGGACGGTGCAATCTATACGAGTCCTGTAAATTATTCAAGGTGACCCCTATATATCCTTTCTCTTGAGGAGTGAGCCACACTGTGGACTCTCCAGCGGGTAGTACATAACCGTTTCGTTTGCACGCGTCTCACTATGGTCGACTAATGCGTTAATCCCTTCCAAAGCGTGTGACCTTCATGAATGTTCATCGAATCATATTGGGTGGGGGAATTGCCTCATATGAAAATGCCCGAATTCATTTCAACGAAATTAGAAGTTACATATATTACTAACAGTTAACCAATAACGAAGTGTTGAGTCAGTGAGTGTATTATCTAGTGGCAATAATCTACATTTCATCGAATCTTTACTAAGTCTCATTCTGAAGTTGTTTTGAATAAAAAACATAGTTGAACAGAAGATGGGTGTTTTGAAACAAGAAGCAATATCATTTTTCCAATTGATAAAGCTTTCATCATAAATGATATGATGATTTGTACAACTTGATTGGAATTATTTAAGGAAAATCCATTCAAATCATCAATCATTTATGATGATATTGGTTGTATAAGTTTTTTGGATGGCATATAAACAATAACATACTTGGGACAGAATCCATAAATTTCAACAAATATGAACTCGAAATTCAGTAAGATTTATTGAATGAAGTAGACCCAAATGCTCTTTCAATCGTTCATTTTGTGAATTGAGACACAGTAAAGTGACAAATTCAGTGAAGGGGCCTTGAACTTTTCTGTGAAGAGATGATAAAATGTGATCTGGAGCAGTTTCTCCCCTCTCTCCTACCGTTTTTACCGGATGACATCAAAAATATTTCAAAGATATTTATCGATCCATTACACATATTATATCATTGAATACAATATAGATATAATTATAGAACTCAAGTGTAATTCAGTTAAATAAACGCATACAAATAATTGATATTCAGTAAAAGCTTCATATCCGAACAGGCATTCTCTGCATTGCTCATATTTGATATGGTGTTGCCAACTGTCATAATTACTGTCATATGTTCAATTGTTTGTCACGATAGAAGTAGAGCGCAGGCCCCAAATAGAAAATAGAGTATCCTTGGAAATTTCATAAAGGGTATATTGACTCATGGATAATAACTGTTAGATGTCGTGAAAAAAAAATACAAATATTATTATTGACTTTCGAAAACCATCATTCTGGAAGAAATCTCAGAACAGTTCTTATAGGAGTTCTGAGTAGCACTCGGTGAGTTCTACAGAATATATTCATCAAGTTTTATCGAAAAAAATACACTTTTCAATTTATTGGCTATCATAAGGTGCGAAATTTGAAAAACCCACCTTTAGAATGAAGACAGAAAGGAATTCAAAAGTTTGAGGGAGTTCTGAGTAGACTCGATAGTTCACAAATGTGTTATTCGAGTTTCACCAAAAAATAAAACTTTTCAATTTATCAGCTATCAAAAGTGTGAAATTCGAAAAAAAAAAAATTTTGAATGAAGACAAAGGAATATCAGAAGAGTTCTGAAGGGAGTTCTGAGTAGAACTCGATGAGTTCAACGGAATATTTTGATCGAGTTTCATCAAAAAATCAAACTTTTTAATTCATCAGCTATCAAAAAGTGCGAAATTCGAAAAACCCACCTTTAGGATAAAGACAGAAAGGAATTCCAGAATAGTTCTGATTGGAGTTCTGAGTAGCACTCGACGAGTTCTACGGAATATTTTGATCGAGTTTCATCAAAAAATCAAACTTTTTAATTCATCAGCTATCAAAAAGTGCGAAATTCTAAAAAAAAAACATTTCGAAGGAAGACATAAAATAATCTCAGAACAGTTCTGATAGGAGTTCTGAGTAGCACTCGGCGAGTTCTACAAAATACATTTCCCAAGTTTTATCGAAAAAATAAAACTTTTCAATTTATCAGCTACCATAAGGTGCGAAATTCGAAAACCACATTTTGAATGAAGTCAGAAAGGAATCTCAGAACACTTCTTCTAAGAGCTCTGAGTAGTACTCAGTGAGTTCTACAAAAAATCAATCAAGTTTTATCGAAAAAATTTAATTTTTCTATTTATTGGCTATCATAAGGTGCGAAATTCGAAAAACCCACCATTAGAATGTAGACAGAAAGGAATTTCAGAAAAGTTCTGATGAGAGTTCTGAGTAGCACTCGACGAGTTCTACGAAATATGTGTATCGAGTTTTATCAAAAAATAAATCTTTTCAATTCATCAGCTATCAAAGATGCGAAATTCGAAAAACCCACCTTTAGAATGAAGACAGAAAGGAATCTCAGAACAGTATCAAAGAATCAGTTCTGAGTAGCACTTGACGAGTTTCACGAAATATGTTGATCGAGTTTTATCAAAAAATCAAACTTTTCAGTTCATCTGCTATCAAAAGTGCAAAATTCGAAAAACCCACCTTCAGGATGAAGACAGAAAGGAATCAAAGAACAGTTCTGAGTAGCACTCGACGAGTTCTACGAAATATGTTGATCGAGTTTTATTGAAAAATAAAACTTTTCAATTCATGAGCTATCAAAACGTGCGAAATTCGAAAAACCCACCTTTAGAATGAAGACAGAAAGGAATTTCAGAACAGTTCTGATGGAAGTTCTGAGTAGCACTCGGTGAATTCCACAAAATATGTTGATTGAGTTTTATCGAAAAAAATTTACTTTTCAATTTATTAACTATCATAAAGTGCGAAATTCGTAAAACCCACCATTAGAATGAAGACAGAAAAGGATGTCAGAAAAGTTCTGATGGGAGTTCTGAGTAGCACTCGGCGAGTTCAACAAAATACGTTGATAGAGTTTTAACGACAAAATTTAACTTTCCAATTTATCAGCTCTCATAAAGTGCGAAATTCGAAAAATCCACAATTCCGAATGAGGACAGCAAGGAATCTCGAACAGTTCTGATAAGAGTTCTGAGTAGCACTCGGCGAGTTCTACAAAATATGTGGATCGAGTTTTATCGCAAAAATTAAACTTTTCAATTCATTAACTATCATGAGGTGCGATATTCGTAAAATCCACCTTTAGAATAAAGACAAATGAATCTCGAACAGTTCTACAAAATATGTTGATCGAGTTTTATCGATTAAACAAAACTTTTAATTTATCAGCTGTCATAAGGTGCAAAATTCGAAAAACCCACATTTTAAATGAAGGCAGAAAGGAATCCCAGAACAGTTCTATGGGAGTTCTAAGTAGTACCTACTCGGCGAGTTATACAAATTTTATTTATGAGCTTTATTGAAAACCAAAACTTTTATTTATCAGTTATTATGAGTTGCTGAATTCAAGAAATTAACATTTTGTATGTTCAATATCAATTGAACTCGTCTTCAATTGAGGGATTTCACACCATTCTCCAAATATGAAAATGATTCGATTCGTCTCTCTGGCAACAATAGATTATTTAAAGCGTCCGGAGAGTTGAGCGTTTTTGTTCAAATTCCAAGATATTCAATTGACGCGCACAGGCACACGTGTTCACGATATTTTATTTATCTAATATACAAATCGTTCGGCTATCATCGGTGCTTTTGCTCAATTCATTAAATAATGTTTGCGACTGCTGAACATGCTGACCCCTCAGCTGGTTTAATATTTTGCGAAAATCATCATGTCGAGTTTCCGTCCCTCAATGGTAGCAAAGTAGGTAAATGTCACCTGGTGACTGTCCGTTTTTTGCGTTCACATAATATCACTACAGGCATGCTCTCAAAGTGTTCGTTTTGCATTCGAATTGTTGATTGCATCCAAATTACTGCTCCAATGATCTCGTTGAATTTGGTATGAAGGTTCCTCGGGAAGGCGCTTGACAATTCGTCAATACTTAGTTAATTATATATAGTTGTGTTTTCCACCATGAAAAAAAAAACATTTATCGTTGTTGGTTCATTTGTTGCTTTTAATTGGTAAGATTTTTTTACTAAAATCAGTCAAAAAATACCTACAATGCGTGAAAAGTCAAAGTTCACACAAATATTGTTGCAACCATAGCCATCCTGACCTATTATTTTTGTAACTATATGGAACATAACAAAATTTAACAAAAATCGGAAATTGTTACATCTAGATATAGGAAGTTTACATAGAAAAATAGTCCAACGTATATTTCTCCTTTGACGTATGTCATAAATACGCATATGAGAAGTGAAAAATGAATCAAAACCGATTTAGTATATTGTGTCATTGTGCGAGGAAATGTGTTTATGACATCAAAATAATCTATAGAATACACACCAGAGTTCGATAAAGTAGAAAATAATTGTCCAGATTTCTTTCTAAAACTTGTTGCCATTTGGCAACAAGTTTTCGAAATCTGTCGAATTATTTTCACTTATTTCACTCTCTTGTGATATTACAACTGAAAATATAACTGCTGATGTGGCAACAATATTTAGAAATTCGAGTTGTGATTTTGACAATGATTGTAAAAAAATGTTTCGTTCCGATTTTCCGAAATACAACGGATAATCCGAATAAAAGATTTGTTCATTTTCCGAAATACAACGGATAATCATTCACGCACTGATGTAACACGGTTTCCCTCTAATCGTTTGAATTCGGTAGTTTATTTTGGTGTTTTCGATCATTTTTAACTCTATATAAATGGACGAAAAAAAGTGCGCAAAATAAACACGAATTTCGTGACAATCCAGTTTTACATATATATTTTTCTCTGGAAATTACTGGAAAGGCTTATTATGATCCAAAATCTTTGAATAAAATAAATGATTTTAATTCTATTTTTTTCTCTTAAAATCGAACATATAAGTAATGACGACATCAGGTAGTGGCATTTGATGTGAGAATTTCATTAATATTCGAGTAACCTAGCCATTTTATCTAATGCGTGACAATTATATGAAACTCTCCCTGTTAGCTTGGAGCAATCAAGTTTTTCCATTTGGGGACTATCCAGTGACTATCTGTGACTGATAGCTACATAAGCTTGTCCGGCATCTTCGCCATTTTCAATGACTTCTTTTTTACTAATACGAGCTAGCCTTATCGTAAAATAATATCCTCTAGCCCGATAAGAAAAAGGGACACATTACTCAATGTATGGAGTCAACTCGTGCTTGAACACTTAGATTATATTATATTTACAACTTTTATTTGGAAGATTTTTATATTATCTATGATAAGCATACATGTACTCCTCCACACTAATATACCACCCTGTAGATCTTTCAATCGCCAAAAGAAAGGATCGAATATCCACTCTGTACAAAACATTATACTATGGAAGAATCCCATTTCGCTCCACTTTTGTGAAAAAAATAGTGCTCATATAACGTCTACTTCTATTATTTATTTATTTCCTCTTGGTACAGAAATATTGGAGACAACGCACGTGATCGAATAATCTTACTTCCCTCCATTTTTTCATGCAAAAAACCGTCTTTAGGTCGCCTTTTTTTTCAGGAACAATAATATTTATTTGTTTTCACCTGCTACAGAAAGATAGGGATCGCAAATAGATATTTTTTGTCAGTTGATTCGTTGATGTGGTACATCCAAAGAAATATTTTTTTCAAATTCAGTGCAATAGAATAAAATCTTTATTTTAAATATTTGGTCCTAAAGCAAGCTATCTATCTTGAATTTTTGAATGTTGACAATGTAATGATAATATCCGACGTCAAAACCAATTTTCAATAGAATAGGACCATGATCACGATGCTCGTCCGCCATCTTTTGACAAGAAAATCTTAATCTCCGTCCCCAAAAACCCCTACATACTAATTTTGAATATAATCGGACGATAATCACAAGTCTCATCCGCCATCTTGAATTAAGGAATTTTTACAAAAAAATCATAATAACTGTCCCATACCAAATTTGAACCGAATCGGACCATAATCACAAATCTAGTCCGCCAAATTGGAGCCGCAATTTGTTTTTTAATATGTTAACAAATTGGGTTGCCTGAAAATTTTTTCACAAGCTTTTATTTAGCTTCACCTGCCCCTGTGTCTGTAATAAAATCTTAATTTGATTAATTTCCAGTCATCTGATTAACTTGGAATTGGGCAGGTGTTCATGATAACTTAGTTATCGAAATGCGCATATAGGTGTGAAGTGAGTTAGTGTGGTGAAGGGGTTATTTGTGAGATTCTTGATTGCGTATATCCAATCTTCAAGATTAATGACGTATCACAAAAAAAAAAATATATTCTTAGTGATTTTGGTTCCAAAAACAAAGGATTATTTTCTCAAAATAATTATTTTGATTTCGTCTTGAGATAAAAAATTTTTTTGTACAGTCAGATAATTTGTTTCATTGGAATCCCAAATGCCTGCGATTTAGTCTTGAATAGAAAAAAACTGAAAAACGATTTATTTCACAAGTGAGGAACATATGCCATATAATTGAATGATTATTTTTCTAATATCTATTTGAATAGTCATTATAGAAATACGATTACCTGAATAAATTATTATAATTGTACCCCATATTTCATTACTTCAAAGAATGAAAACATTTAGTATGATAGGATTGCCGTTCAGTAGTAAAAAAAAAGAATGGAACCATTGGATGCATGCTCTCAATGTGCAAGTTATGCACTCAAATTGTCGACTGCATGCCAAATTGTGCCTTCAGTTGTAGTTTGAAGGATACCTGATTATGGTTTTCCGTATTTATTTCCCTTTCATCTTTTATGGAGTGGCTAAATCAGATATAAAAAAAACACATTTTTTTTCTGAAATATTTATTTTTATTTCGTCTTTAGATGAATCATTTGTGTACTCTCAGATGATTTGTTCCATTGGAATTTCCTGGTGGCTGCGTTTTAGTAATAAATGAAAATACTTGGGAATCCGAATTATTTCGTGAATGAAAAACATGCCAAATATTCGAATGTCTTATTTTTCGAATATAATTCGATTTAGATGATTATTATAAAAATACGATTATGTTTCATTATGAATTCATTTTCATAACTTCTCAAGAATTACAATATTTAGTTTGATAAGATTGCCATTTAGCAGTGAAATAGAATGAAACCAGTGAGGCTTCTCAATATACACCTTATGTACTCAAATTGTCGACTGCCCGCCAAATTGCGCCTTCAATGATCACGATGGAGTTCGAAAGATACCCTAATGATTATCTGTATTTATATCCATTTAATCTCTTATGAAGTGGCTGAATCACCAAGGTCTTTTCATTGGGTTCAGTGTTTTATATTCGCCAAAAAAAAACCATAAATATTTTTTTCTCAAATATTTATTTTGATTTTTATTCAGTTAATTGAATAAAACAACCTGAGAATTTGAATTATTCCAGGAATGAAAAACATATGCCAAATTTCAAATGACACATTTTTCAATTGAATTCGATTCAAATTGTCATTTTAGATATACGATTAGCTGAATGAATCATCATGAATATTAAGTACTTCTCAAAATATTTGGTGTATAGGATTGCCATTCAGTAGTGAAAAGAAGTATGGAACCATTGAAGGCACGCTCTCAATGGGCACGTTATGCCTCAAATTGTCGACCCCATGTAAAATTGTGCCTCCAATGATCACGACGAAGTTTGGAAGATATCAGCTTATGATTTTCCGTATTTATTTCCATTTCATTTGTTAGGGGTGGCTGAATCATCAAGGTCTTTTCTGTGGGTTTAGGAGGTATCACCAAAAAATCAGTCTTATTCTCAGTGCCTTTTATTAACAAAAAATCTGAAATATTTTCCTCTAAAATATTTATTTTGATGTTGTCTTCAGATAAAGAATTTTTTGTATGAGAATAATTTGTTTCATTGGGTTCCCCAATGGCTGCTTTTATATTAAATGAAAATCTAAATTATTCCACGAATGAAGATCGATTTGAATAGTTATTGTAGATATATGATTAGATGGATAAATCATCATTAATGCACCTCATATTGAGTACACTTTCAAGAACTACAATATATATAGTGTGATGATTGTGATGAAAAGAAGAATGGGACAATTGAGAGCATGCTCTCAATATGCACGTTATGTACTCAAATTGTTGACTGCCTGCCAAATTTGCTTCCAATGATCACGACGGAGTTTGAAAGATATCCGCTTATGATTTTCTGTATTTATTTCACTTCATCTCTTATGAAGTGGCTGAATCACAAAGTCTTTTTCGTGAATTATCAACAAAAAAAA
>JAFIRS010006431.1:0-37469 GCA_018342105.1 Gonioctena quinquepunctata
TAAGGCAATGGCTTGTCAGTAAACAAATGTTGATTTTTTTGTGTTCTCAAATTGGTATTTCTTATATTGGACTCATAGGTTAAGCAATAACTGTAGGATAGATATCCTTCGTCATAGGGTACACCATTTTTTTATTGGATTTGCACGGATACAGTTTCAGGAGGTTCGCAGAAAGTGCAAAAATTCTCAGAAGTGACATATTTTCTACAATTATTGTCCATCTTGGAATGAGCAACCCAGTGGCAATTTGTTCGTCCATATTCTTCTTTGCTTATAAATATATAAACAATAGAGAAATACATTTTCAATGAAATATAATTTTTCGCGAACTGCACTTCTTTCCCAGAGGATATATCCACTAAATGAATACTGATTGAAGAATGCAATGTTATTGCATATTATTAAGAGGGCAATGCTATGAATATGTTAAAATAAAAAACAATAAATAATACAGCCGTCATCGATCTCTCAGAAAACCTCTTAGAATATACCCAACTTTATTCATTTGTGTGCTGGATTGTTGGAAAATTATAACATAGTGCAATTTTCAAATGTAGAAGAGTTAGACTTGATATTTATTTATGGCGAAGCAAAGCAGAATGCCAAAGAGGCAGTGAGGATACGCTCTAATTGGTATCCCAGCAGAAGATTGCCGTCAGAAAAAACATTCACCGGTTTAGCAAATTTTTTCAGTAATCGGTAGCTAACAAATTGAAAAAAACAACCACACATGAGATTCACACCGTTGCACTATTAGATAAAATAGTATTGGATATTTCCCCATATTGATGGGAAATGCAGCTAAGAAATTGGACATAATTGCACGGATATCCGCACTAATTCATGAAAACGAGAAGTTTGAAAGCCGTTTCAGTAACAACGGTGTGGTGTCACTGCTGGTCTGATATAAACCCTCATTAGATTCAAAAACAAGATATGAATCCAAATGGGACTCAATATATGGTTTCAACAAGATGGGACATCTCCCCGTGACACTAAACTAGTTACACAACATATGAACAGAACTTTTGATGAGGATTGAATTGGGAATAAGGATCCAACACCAGCTCGAAGTCCGTACATGACTCAACGGGATATTTTTATATATGTAAAGAAATGTAGATGATTTGAAAAATAGTATCACAAATGTGATGTCACGAATCAAGAGTTGATAGGAAGATACAAAAAAAAAAAAAGTATAAAAACTATTTTAAAATTACACACCAAAGTGAAAAGTCCCATAAAAAATAACCAAAAGTCTAATGTTGTATAGGAAATCCCTTGTAAGGATTGTTCTAAAAAATATATTGGCCAAACCTCCAGAAGTCTCAATGGTCGAATTATATCCCATAGGAGTGACTTTAAACGAAATGTTAATTCATGCGCACTTTCGGAACATGTTAATCAGAAAGACCATCGAATGGACTATAACAACACACAAATTTTAGATGCTGAGAATAATGTAACCAAAATAATTTTCTTGGAAATGGTTCATATCAATTCTAATAGTCAATCAATGAATAAAAGAACCGATTTGAACAATCTTAGTCAAATATACACATATTTACTGAAATTAAACAAAAATAATGATATATCACTCAGTATTAAAAAATTTCCAACTTGATTTATGATATTATACAATTGTCACTGTCATAAGAAAAATATTTCATGTTCCTCATATGTATTAATTTTATTGATTCTCATGTTAGTAAGTACCTTAATACTATACAATTTCATATTGTTATTCATTATAATTTTAGTCGTCTTGAGGAAGGCCGAAAGCTTGACGAATTTCAAAGACTGCATCCCCACAAGAAATCTACTCCTATATTACCGCCAGTACGAATACTTATCACTATCAATAGGATGGGGTTGTACCAAGATATCCAACATCAGTATGTTATAACTCGCGTGAATTTACTGAAACGATGGGCAAATACCAACATCAAATTAGCAACACTGAGAAACAGAAAAATATTTCTTCTAAAATGTAGAGAATACAATTTATTTCCCAAACATATTACCAACGGAATACAGAATGTAACAAATTTGATGAACCATCAACATGGAAGAACGGGACATCAAATTAATAACTTCAATAGCAAATTAAGAAAGAAAATTTTGAATATTGAAATTCAAATTACCATTAGTGATATATCTTCAATGACGAATGAATATCGTAACATAAGAGAAAAATTAAGAATGATGATTCCTCAACACATCACGAGAGAATTCGAACGTAGGTCTAATATTAAATACAACCGACAATTTAATCTAATAAAAAATAGAAATATTCGTAAAATCAATTAATTAAAACGCATTAGTTTATCGAAAATACATTTTGAAAAGAAATGGTTTAAAAATCTAACAGAAGTTGACACTCCTGACGATATTCAAAATTTTTTATCACTTGGCCCCAAATTCAGTGTATCACCTAATAACCGTGACATTAATATCCCACATATTTTAGCGGATTTGGAATATATCATTGATAAAATCGATGATGATAAGAAAAATCTATACAGATCACAATTCACTAATATAATTATAAATTTTATCCATAAAAATAGTAGGAATTCAGATTATCTAAATGAATTGTATATGGAAACCAAGAAATACTTAAAAGAAAATCCTGAAATCATCATAACTAACAGTGATAAGGAGAATATAACTGTAGCAATGTATAAAAATCAATATATTGCAAACAGTCAAACTGTACTGGAAGATAAATCTTTTTATAAACTAATAAAATCAGACCCCACATGCACAATACAGCAAAAAGCCAACAGAATCGTTTCCAATCTCAGAGATTCTAATAAAATTGATGTATCCAAAGCTGAATCTCTTATGATATATAATTCGGTGGCTCCTCGTTTTTACCCACTTCCAAAAATACACAAACCAACACTATCGATGAGACCAATAGTATCTTCCATTGTTAGTCCGACAAACAAACTTTCTGGATTTTCGACTAATATACTAACGAATGCTTATGAAACAGAAAATCCTTATTATGTGAAAGATTCTTTCACATTCAGTGAGTTCATTAATAATTTCCAAATTCCACAAAACTACGTCATCATCAGTCTTGATGTTATTTCACTCTTTACCAATTTACCCTTCACATTGGTTAAGAAATGCATCACTAAAAAATGGACAAAGGATGTTTTTAGAAAATTCAAATCCCAAACACCTAATTAATAATTACTTTTCAATGAAACTAATTCATTGGTCTTCCAAAGATCCCAGATAACTCCCATAATGAATGAAATAGAACCTCCTCTTTTTAGATCACTTCCACATATCCATGAACTTACTCCCAAATCAATCAATGTATTGAAGAATGAAAATTTCAAAATTGCTAAAAAAAATATAAAAACTATTTCAAAATTACACACTAAAGTGAAAAGTCCCATAAAAAATAACCAAAAAATGTTGTATATGAAATCCCTTGTAAGGATTGTTCTGAAAAATATATTGGCCAAGCCTCCAGAAGTCTCAATAGTCGAATTGTATCCCATAGGAGTGAGTGTAAACGAAACGTTAATTCATGCGCACTTTCGGAACATGTTAATCAGAAAGACCATCGAATGGACTATAACAACACACAAATTTCAGATGCTGAGAATAATGTAATCAAAATAATTTTCTTGGAAATGGTTCATATCAATTCTAATAGTCAATCAATGGATAAAAGAATTGATTTGAACAATCTTAGTCAAATTTACACATATTTACTGAAATTAAACAAAAATAATGATATATCACTCAGTATTCAAAATTTTCCAACTTGATTTATAATATTATACAATTGTCACTGTCATGAGAAAAATATTTTATGTTCCTCATATGTATTAATTTTATTGATTCTCTTGTTAGTAAGTACCTTAATACTATACAATTTCATATTGTTTTTCATTATAATTTTAGTCGTCCTGAGGAAGGCAATAAACATAGCCAAAAGCTTGAAGAGTTTACTTGAAATACAGCCCTTCAACCTGACTGCATCCCCACAAGAAATCTATTTATATATATATATATATATATATATATATTTATATATATATATATATATGTATTTCAATTGTTATGTTATCAATTCTATTCTTCCGTTGTTATCATTTTGGTTTCAAATGTTGAATTATTTGTTTTAAAATGCATTATTATATATATATATATATATATATATATATATAATATATATGTAGGATCACAAGAAGGTGGACTGATGAAACACCCCATTCCGCAAGTGAGGAAACTTCTCCTAACCCATCTGTTCGGGAACTCTCAGGGCACCCCTCAACCCCATCAGGAATCGAACAGAGCAGCTCTTCCGAACTCAACACACCTACTGAGGTCACTCGACCTCAGGAAATACTCCAATGACGATGGACTCCATCGAGCTCCTCGCCTCTTCCACACAACACGTCTTTCCATCAGTTCCTAACCCACTTCAGAACCCGAGGAAAGTTAATAGACCTTGGCAGTCAAACAAGCCCATTCCGCAGGGTATACAAGGGTAATGCCTATGTGAGGTCACAAGAAAGAGAAGGAAGAAGAAACAACGAAAAAGACTGGCGACTGATATACAAATAGTTGGATCTTCTGCCTTCTAAAGAGGTTCATCCGAAGGAATCTCCGGAAACGATCGGAATCCTACCTCCAAAAGAGGCTGGACTCGAGGATCCATCCCAGTGTCAACCCAGGTCAGTAAAGGGCTGACTACTCCAGATAGCCACTGACAAGTCCTCGCAACTGGTCACCAGCCGAGAAGACAAAGCTGACGCTGGCTTCTACAACAATTTCTTGATACTGGGGGGGACGCCATTGCAGGAACTCAAACGGATACTTCACCTACACCTACCATCAAAAGAGTAGAAAGGCAGAAAAAAGGCTCTCAGGCTCTCTCTGGAGAATTAAGGAGAGGAAAAGACGTGTTAGGGTCGGATGATGACTCCATAATTACTGCTGAGCCGAATGAACTTCGAACCATACTACAACGCCTCACAGGCGACTGTAACCATCATCGGAGGGCCAATGACACCGCAGGTGATATCTAGGGAAACCAAACCAAGGATCTCTGGAATACCGTCCAAAACCTCGAAAGGTGCTTCTGATGCGGGGGCCTGGGGCACAAGCGGAGGAGCTACAGGAAGGTTGAGTCTTCACAAACAACTATGACTGTTAAATACAAATTAACCTTAACCTCGAGAATGTACAACATCCTACTTATACAGGAGCCTTGGGTATACCAGGAAGATATTAGGGGGATGGGAATGGGTGGAAGAACAGCAGCTCCACCCGAAGAGGTCAAAATGCTGATGCGATCCTATGAGGAGTCTGGGCTGGGCCTATTCATGTGATGTGACTCGAACGCCCAGCACATACTGTGGAGCAGTGCAGACACTAATGCCTGCTCGAATTTCTCGGCACCAGCAATCTCGAAGTAATAAACGAGGGCTCGCAACCCACTCACTTTACACCAAAGAGGAAATCTGTGATGGACCTCATATTATGTACTCGTGACTTATTGAACGTCCAGTCATGGAAAGTGTCACAAGCTCTGTAACATAAACCTACCAGAAAAAATATACAGGAATCTGCGTGTCACTAAATGGGATCCCTTCCGGAAGGAACTAGAAGGTAGACTCGTAGGATTATCATCTGAACTGTCTAATGGAAATAGCTGTCCCCTCAAAGAGAAGACAAATCAAGAACCACCGTCGAGTAACAAGAAAGCTCCTGAACAGAACAAAACTGTCAAATGTACCGTTCTTCTGGGAAGAATAGAGGGCTGCCCAAAGATAGTACAAAAAAGATATACGACAATCACAAAGATATAGCTGGCGTGCCTACTGCGAAAACATTAACACAATGCCATCAGTGGCAAGGCTCTGTGAAGTTCTCTCCAAAGATCTAGGGAAGGAAGCGAGTGTATTGTCCCTGCCTGATGGACGGCCAACCACACTTTCCTGAATCTGATCGAATTATTCAGTCACCCATGGGGACGAGCTCAATGAGGAAAACTCATATGAACTACGAAATAGCCTCGAAGGAGGTTACCTACGAGAAGGTCAGATGGACCATTCAAATCACAGACCAATTTCCAGCTCTCCCCGCCAGGAGGAACTGAATACTATAATAATCCTGCTCATAAGAATTCTTCAAGTCTGTCTGGCTATATGCTACATACCAGAAACATGTCAGGATCGTATTCATTCCAAAACCTGGGAAAACTGCCCATTCCCGACCCATAAGCCTAACATCTCAATAGGAAGTTCAGCAAAAACAAGGAAAGTCAGGCTCATAGGGGTCCCAAGACACTCAGATGTTCCTAGGAACGAAGACAGATTAGCGAAGACACGATCGAGAGAGGCCCCAATCGGACCGAAACCACTTGTTTCTTCGGGTGAGTGTCAGTAAATATTGTTTCATCCTCTTCTTAGTCAGTTTTCATCTGGATTTTCAGGCAATGGGGGGCCTTCTCCATTCGATGAACCAAGCAGAAAATGATTTGGCGTAAGTGCTTCGAGATCATTGGGATCATTCGATAATCTTGTCAGAGGTCTAGAATTAACTAAGAGCTCTGCTTCTGCAAATAGAGTCTGCAAAACTTCTTCCTTCAGGGGTTGCTGATGGAGAACATTACCAATGACTCTTTCAACAGATCCTATAAGCCTTTCCCAAGCCCCGCCCATATGTGCCGAAGCAGGAGGAATGAACCTGAATTCTATATTCTAAGAAGACATAGAATCTTCGATGGATGATGTATCCAGATCTTGAATCATATTCCGTAATTCTTTGGAAGCTCCTTGGAAGTTCGTTCCATTATCATAATAAATTGTATGTGGTTTTCCTCTTCTAGGCGACATTTATTTTAAAAAACTTTTCATGTATACATCATACAATATTTTGATGCAACTGTACTTATTTAGTAAAACAAGTTGAATTAAACTGGAAAAATATTGAATTCCACTCGTAATGTTACGTATTATGATAATTTATTGATTTTGACAAATACCATGTACCTATGCGAGAGACAACACAGTGAAAAAATGGAACAATTTTCATTAGCAACGTGAAATATCGATCATTTTGTGAATTACTAATATTTTCGATAGATAATTTAGAAGAATCTAAATACGGAAATTAATGAAGTAGTTGGTCGAACTACCATCGATTTGTTGCCGAAAATGCTCAAGGATTTAGAATTTACAGTACCTAGTGTGAACTGAAAGGCGTTTCTGGAAAATTAAGTGAAAACATATTTCTGGTATATTTTGATTAAGATCATTCAATAATAACCATGTTTAAATCAACACTGCCGACATTCAATAACATCAAAGAATTGGATTCTACATCGGTAGTGAAAATTCCCAATATAAAAACTAACGTTTCGCGATCCTTCACTGCGGTTGACTCCTTTTATTTGCATTTTTCCTGAAATGCGTACCCCTCAACCAGCAAATGTCGAACATCGTCGATTTTTTATCAAATATATCGATAACAAATGTTTTAGAAATCCAGTTGGTATCAATACATTCAGTAAAATGCCAGAAAATATAGCAGAATTCTTGAAACTTTTATTTTCCAGGTCCGAAGCTGTACACTATTCGCTGTTCTCGCCGGACTTCGGCTGCTTTACTGACAAACACTTGTGCGAACTTGAGAACTACCAAAAGACACCGGAGATAGGAATTCTCGTTAATGGCAATAAATTATTGAAGACTCGCTGGAGAATAAGAACAATATGACCAAAAGCAATTTTTCGAAATCTACCAATACTAGTATTTCTATCTCTTGTATACTGAATGTCAAGAAAATCCTGATCAGGGGAACTGTTCAATTTGTATAACGAATGTTATTGTTAATAAAAAATAAAATATATGAAACATTCTGCCTCGTATTCATTTGTTAATATATTTTTTAAATTTTGCTTTGTATTTGTTAAATTTAATTTCAATATAAGTAAATGACTTTTGGAACTGGTGCCTTAAATGCCATTTTAAACACTGGCAGTGAACGTTCAAAATTGTTCAATGACAATTACACACAAAACAATCGGATTCACCATTTTTCATGAATTTTCATAAACACAACATTTATTAGAAGTCTTTGAAATGTATATTTTCGCTGTTTATAACTTGACATTCTTCCACATGGTTCGTGTACGTTTTCAGATTGAGAATGAAAAACAATCCAACGAACTATTCCTATTTTGCTAGACTGCGTGTATGTGGATTTTTCTTAATTATTTCGTCCTTCCTCGATTTTTTGCACTGATCTTATCATTAATCACATTGAGTCATGTAACAGAGGCAAATAAATAATCATAAATAATTACTAAATGGGAAGGTTTCCGCCCATTGATTTACTCGAATGATTTCGTTCAGAACGAATATTCTTTGAAATTATATTGCGTCATACTGAGAAATACATTCGCTTTTGAATCATCGGCAAATTTCTTGGAGGCCTCCCTTTTAATGACGTAAATCTGGAATTTCAGCTAATAAATTTTCCTAAACGTAACTTCAGTTCAAGAGAATTTCTCATTTCAAGTATTCCAGAAAAAATACAAACAGGTCTATTAGCTGCGTAACTGGATTGAATCGAAAAAGCATTGAATCCAGATGTGACGTGACTAATACGTTTCCGTTCAATTTATAGCACAGGAAAATTCTTCTGGGAAATTTGCATAAAAAAGCATCTAACACGCTAGTGGTTATAAACATGGTGTACCACCACTTTGCTTGAATGTGAATCGTCTGCACACCAGGGGCAGTCACACTGTAAGTTTTTGGGGTGAATGGACTGATTTTGATAAATATTTTCCATACGAGGGCTGTTCGAAAAAAAAATGGCAATATGCCATGAACGCGCATATAAACAAAAATGTTTGCATCTGGGACAGCCAATTGCGATTAAACAAACATAAAATTAGAGCATCAGTAGTATTTCTCTAGTCATGGAGATTCAAAGTTTTTATTTTTACAAATTTTAAGCATTATGGAAGTTACACGGAATGATTTTCGGACACTATGATATTTTACGATTCGAAATGGGGTTTAACACACAAAGAAAGTAATCAAAATCTATTGACAGTATTTTTCGAGAATGTTTCTTCTTGGCTACAGTCAGTAACTGGAAGTTTCGTGAGTTTTAATGAGGAAGGTGTACGTTAGAAGAAGAACCCAAGATATGAAAGACCTGCTGTAGCTCTTTGTGCTAAACACATTATGGTCACAAACTAAACTAAAACTAAAATTGGCATATCACTCATTGAGAGATCCACGAAGAACATTGGATCATCCTCAGTAGATACAATTTTACGTAAATTGCTGGGTATATGGAAAAAAGTCGATGAATACCACATTTATTGGTCGAAAAATAAATGATGCAAGTTTATATTCGAAACGTTTTATGGAGAATCTTCATAAGAAGCATTGAAAATCGTTCATTAGTGTCGAATCCTTTAATTCATGACCCAAACACCAATCCAAGGACGGCTGGGTGATTGAAAATATTCTGCCTATTTCAAGGAGTGGTTTCAAAGAATGAAGAATTGTATTGAAATAAAAGGAGAATTGATTAATTGATTAATAATAAAATAATCTTCTTTAAACATTCCATACTTTTGTTACTGAAATTTTTCGAAATAGGCATTTAGATAGTTGTTAGTGTATCAGCTAACCATGAATAGCTACAGAGGAATTTTAAAAACATGGATCAATTTGAACGAGTTATGTTGGAATGGTTGGTTGGATATGGCTGTGATTGATTTTTTAGATATTTGTTTACGTTTACCAGGGAATGCAGTGCGAGTTATTGAATGAATCAACATATTTCGATGAGATTTTTCTAAATTAATGAAAAATGTTTCGAACCAGTAATCTAGTTCATTTGGAGCATACAAAACCGATTCAAATTGAATTTTCTTCAAAATATTCCCATGAGAGAGTAATTGCATTGTCGGATTTCAATTTTCATTCAACTCTAGAAATTAGGAAATTAAGGAACATTTGAATTTTCAAAAATGCATTGCTGAAATTAAGGAATGTACAGTTGTTTCCAAACAGTGAAAAATAATGATTTTCAGTGTCTTCATACAAATCTACTGCATTTTATATGATTATTTAAAATTAGAATTTGCTTATCGTGATCAAAAGTATTGTAAACTTTGTGCAAGAATCATGATGTTCGACTTATACTTACAGAAAATAACTGAAATTCCGTATATTTTGTCGTAGCTTTTTTGCATATCCAATTTCACTCGATATTCTATTGATTCTAGCAACTCTGCATTCAGCTTAACCATATCAAATGCCACTCACCAAAGTAAACTCATTATCCAGTAGCCATTTGTAAACTAGAAAATAGGTAACAAGCAACACATCAATTCACTAACAATTCACTACCGGTGTTGAGCAATGGAAGCAGTTCTTCTGAAACGTAGACTGTACAATGAAAATAGTTATTTAACATGTTCAGTGAATGGAATCCTTCGTTGTTTCAAGCGAAATACTATTTACGTTAGCATCGAATGCCTAACTTCGAGTTTATATGGCAGACTGCTGCAAAATTGTAACAAAAACTCCTACAGGATATAACTCATTACTGCAAATGGCTCATGACTCAGCCTGGCAGCTACTGGTAGAATTCGATTGAACAAAAAATCATATCTGTGTTTTCTTTCTATACAATATTTCCTAATTTGAATTTTGATGAATAAATGCTCATTCAGTATTTCCATTTTAATTTTTTAAGAAAGTGATAAGGCTTGAAATCGTATGTGGAAGACTTTCTTACTTTTAATCTACTTTTATCTCAAATTTCTTCCGTGAAGCTGCTATCGAGATTAACTTACCTGCGATAGTAGTTCAATTTTATCTTCCAAGAGGTTTGATGCAAACTGGGATGATGATTTTATTGGAATGGAAATGCAAAAACTATATTTTTTCCGGCTCCCCAACACTCCGAAATACAATTTCTATCCAATTGATTATATTTTTTTTCTTTATCTACCTTCCACCCTTTTCAAAAATTAAAAAATGTATCCTTTATAAAAGATATAACCTCCTGTGTATTATTAATGCTTTCCTTGTGCGTGAATTTGGGAATCGAGCACCATTTTTCTTTCCACCTGTGCCCCCATGTTATTGTTATTCAACTCAGCTTGATCGAAAATGTATTTGGAAAATTGGGCAATTATTATGGAACTAGAACACCGATGTTTTTGGCGAATTCATATTGAGTTCAAAGAACTGAAATTCTCTCAATGTGGTCATTAGCCCTGATCCAGTTTGCTTTCGAATCGTTTTCAGGTAAATTTCATAGAAATACTACCTATTGCCAATAAAAATAATTTTTCCTTATATCTCGCTTGAAGTTAAATGATGGCCTAATCAGCCGCGTAGTTTCAAAACTACGGTTGTTGGAAGGCTGAAAAAACATGTTTTAAAACCTTGATGTCCTTTGGTAGATATTTTTGAGGCCCACAATCTTCATTTGAAGACTTTTTTCTAAGCTATACAAAATAACAGAATATTCCGTCATTGAGTAGGTCTATTGATTCTATCCGTAGAAGAACTCAATGGTTGTGCAAAATGCACTAAAAAAAATAAACTGAAACGTAATAAGAGGCAAAGGCTACAGACATAGAGTTAGATACAGATTGGCTGAACCATCGTCAAAAATACCTAAATTTGCCCCAACTTGCAGAAAGAATGGCAGTTTCATCACTTGGTGATTAAAAAAACAACGAATTAGTGTACAATGAATCTAGGTTACGAATTTATGAGGTATATAATTAAATTCTATCGACAGAATAAAGTAAAATTTCGATATAAAATTAATGAATTGTAACAGTATATGAAAGATATTATGATTCGAAACGACTTTGACTACTTATTTCAGTGCATTCAAACTATAATTCATTCAGTAATACAAGAAATACAGTACCCATCAATAAATTCCAAAAAAGAGACAACACCGATATCTCACAAATAAAGGAAACAATCGAATTTTTGTAGATAAATCTGTAATCAATTTATTATCAAGAGGTTTGAACACGAATGAAAAAATCATGAAAAAGGGTCTGACCTTCGCTGTTTGTGCTAGAGTAGTACCAATGAAGAATGTCACTGGGTCTGTTAAATGACTTGGAACTTCATGACCGTGTACCGTGAATGTTTAGAAATACACCCGTTTTTGTTTCATTTCAATCAAGCGAATAGTGTTGAAGTTACGACCATTTTAGTTTCCGTTCTATTCAAATATTTCGGGCGAGCGCGCCATGCTCGCGTGACGTCATTTTACAACGCAACGTTCTCACCGTACACTCAATCATTGCTTTGCTATCGGATGTTCGACCACAATAATGTTTTCAACTTAAGTTTTTATGTGTTATAAGTATAATATTAGATATGGATGACGGTTTTGAAAAAGGACAATCTGATAACTTGCCTGAAATAGACGGGTTAAGGGTTACCCACTATTTTTCAAATAACTCCGATTTCTTGGCCGCCGAGATGCGAGGAGTAAAAATGCAAAAGTAAGTATTACGTACTAAAATTTTACTCTTTATCATAAATCTTTTGATCCCTATAAGTACATATTTCTCATTACTAGTGTTTTATAAATGTACGTCATACGTCATATTGATACTATGAACATCTTACTTGACATTAAGTTCCTGAGAAGGAAGAATGCGGAGGTATTTGTAACAGGGTGGGACTTATTAAAAACAATACTGTGTTATTGTACCTACAAAGTTTGGATCATGACATTACATTTTGTATTTTTTTAATATGTAATATAACAAGAAATTAACATAGTAAACATAACCTGAACATTATGTACCAGAGGTACAAAACTTTTTAAAATTTGAACCCATGAATAATTTTTTTCAAAAGTAGGTTATTATTAGGATGCACGCGACTACACCTATTAAATATTATTAAGCTAAGATGAAAAACCTCTCATATTAATTTCCTCTTGGTGAATATAAAGTTACACCACACATGCACTCTGAATATGGGAGAAATACTTTTCTTACGTGTTTTTGCCTCCTGAACACGAATCCGGAAAAAAATGCGGCGGTTTCATACAGTTCCCGAGTGAGAGATCTTAAAAAAAATTAACCTCATTTTCAAACACCGTTTTCTCGCACTCACTCACTCACTCAAAATGCCCCCTTCTTTTTACCAGCATAAACAATACACCCTAAATCACTTATTTTCGCCCCAACTTTGCACAAAATATCGTCATTTTTATCGAAAAAATTCTCCTTCTTACACAATTCCAAATAATTTCAGACTTTGACAGATGGAATTTAGTAACTTTGCCTCATTTTTCATGTTGGTAATAAATGAATCACCGCCCACAACAATTGCACACATGAATGAAGATGAAACTATTGCTCACATTTGAATTCGAAAAGTTGGTGGTGATTCATTTATCACCAACATGAAAAATAAGGCAAAGTTACTAAATTCCATGTGTCAAAGTCTGAAATTGATTTATTTGGTAATGTATAAGGAGGAAGATTTTTTCGATAAAAACGACGATATTTTGTGCGAAGCTGTGCCGAAAATAAGTGATGTAGGGTGTATTGTTTATGCTGGTAAAAAGAAGGAGGCATTTTGAGTGAGTTTTGTGCGAGAAAACGGTGTTCGAAAATTTATTTATTTTTTTTTAAACTTCTCTAACTCGGGAACGGTATGAGACTGTCGCATTTTTTTCCGGATTCGTGTTCAGGAGGCAAACACACGTAAGAAAAGTATTTTCTCTTTATTCAGAGTGCATGTGTG
This sequence comes from Gonioctena quinquepunctata, assembly GCA_018342105.1. NCBI lineage: Eukaryota > Metazoa > Arthropoda > Insecta > Coleoptera > Chrysomelidae > Gonioctena > Gonioctena quinquepunctata. Next base: position 13,809 of record JAFIRS010006431.1, read on the forward strand.
GTGTAACTTTATATTTACCTTCCTCGTTAATGTGATCGTGGATACTTGAATTTTTATTTATTTTATTTTTTATATATTAGATCAACTTACGTTTATTTTATTTTAGATCGGCTAGAAACAGCTTCGGCGACGACGCTATTGGATATGTAAAAGTTGAAAGAGATATTTAAACATTGAAATGCCGAACCACCCCAGAACATCATAATTTGCATCCATTTCTATCGACTTTTAAGTTCGAAAGCAACAATAAAAAACAACTTTTCGGGTGCATTAGTAGTTTTATTTAAACATTTGGGCACAATACACGATTTTCCAGTTTCTGGATTCGACATTTTTATCAATTTTCGACCCAAACTTCATAGACACAGCTCGGAAGCAGAGCACGCACTGACCGACTGTTGTGAAGTGACGTCACAGCGGCCAATGACTCCGCGTCGTCGCACGCCTAGCTAAACAATTAAATATTTCGGAAACTATAAGACGTATCAAAAAAATATTTTTACGGTATTTTTTCATTTTCAATAGAGTGTATAGTAAGGTAAAAATCAAAAGTTGGTGATATTCTTCATTCTAAAAATGGTCACTGCCATAGCGGCAACCTCTATAAGTTTACGACCAGAAAAAGGTGATGATAACAGACCCACTGACACAACCATATCGCCCTAGAAGTAAGTTTAATAAATATGAGAGAAACTGAAATACTTCCAGATAAATATCCCAATCATCATGAAACTTCAGATTTTACCACAACAGTGAAATAATATTACAAAAAATAAAAATAAAAACAACAAAATTAATACAACAAAAGTATATAAACACAACTTGTCTTGCCACCACAGCAAACCATCAAATTTCTGCGGGCTAACACAAACTCACAAACCCAATCAACTCTTGAGGGCTATTGTGAGTTAAATTGGATCACCATCACAAATTAGTTAAATGATTCCTTCGTATCTTAACACAGATAGTTTTATAAGAAACCCAGTTCGTAGGAAAACTGAAAGGATCACAAGATCCATCCAAGATGGAGTAACACTACAGTGTACCAATGAGAGGCATGAGCAATTCACGATAATATCCTGACAAATACCGATTTATCAACTTCATTGTCATTCACTAATTGTCCTCTTGGTGTACATTTATTTGGCCCTCAATTGTAATAAACTTCAGAACTGACAGTGTTTTTGAGTTCTGAGGACCATGATCCGCGAAGATATATAGAAATTCGTCGAGACGTCCAAATAGATAAAATTTATATGAAATCTATAAAAATGGGCATGTATTTTGTATTCATTTCGGTCCTTAACCTATTTTATTTTGTTTGTGTTTATGAAAAATTATGAGAAATCTCATTAAACAATGTTGAACGTTCACTGCCAGTGTTTGATATAAACTTGATGCAATGCTAAGCATAACTTAACATAGGCATCAGTAACAATAAACGTTTTCGTGACTCTGATTTTGTTATCCGATATTTTCATCACTAGTGTTTTTCACTAAATCATCAATGAGTTCCGAATTCATTTCTCTTCGAAGAATCACGCAGCTCCTTGGACAAGGAATATGTCTCAGATGGTGCCCCTGTAATATCTTGAATTTTTTTAAACGTATCCTCCCATGCGCTTCAAGAATTCGATGAGTTGGTAAAACTCATATCTTGATCATTCTTAACATTTACCATGGATTTTACTATTTAAAAGTGTGACCAAAGTCCAAAGTGTGATATTGATTATTTGATTTTATTTTATTCCTTCCCGGTTGAGAAATTTGTCAAACTATAATTAACCTGATTCATAAAATATATCAAATTGTATATTAAGCTGCCTAGTCATCAGGGGGATTCTATTCATTCCAAATTTTTATAATAGCCCTCAAATGAAACGTTTTAAAGTGCGTTAAACGGCATCAGAGGATTTAATTTAATGTAGATATAAACGAATAGTATTTTTGCGAATAACACTTACAATACACATTTTCAAGAAAACGCAAGAGTTCATTTTTGTACTTATCAACATTAGTATATTCTAATGAAAATAAAATGGAAGCTCTTCTGTAGAAAATGTTGATAACAACAAAAGGAAACATAATCTATAATTTTCTTATTCCAGTTCAACCAGTAGTGATAACTACATTTTGCGAGTGAAAGTCAAAATGCTTTTCAAGAAAAAAATTTCATTCCCACTTCTCTTTCTCATGAAGAAATAAATGGAGACGTGAAAGCAAAAAAAAATTCCCAAATTCATATTCTTCAGTATATCAAAATGATCTGAATAAGAAAATATGGGATAGGTCCTTGCTAGTCGTATAATGGAACCAAAAGTTATAAATTATAGGTTTAATTCAAAAGAATGCCGAGTTTTCATGCAATAATTCGTAAGACATAGAGCATTCTATTCCAGTCAGTTGCTTTCTATCCCTCAAACTCATCCATATGAATAATTTTTCGTTTTATTTTTTCTTCGGAAATTTTTCAAAAAAATGGCATTTATGAGGAATAAGTTTTTACAAAAAATTATCAAACAACTATCGAAGTGTCAGTTTCATACGGTTTGGGAAAGACATCGTATTTTGAATAAAAAATAAATTATTGGGCATTTAAGTAAAACTCATTGCATAGAAATTTTGAAATTTTAATTCCTACTGGATGCGGAGATAGAACCACAATTCAGCAAGAAATATGCGATTTAGTAGAATCGAAAGGTAATTTAAAGAAACTGAAACATATTCCAGGTGCTGGGCGTCTTAAAATTGAACAAAACGTAAATCTTGATATGTTATTGAGTATATAAAGAATAATCCTCATAGTACTATACGACAAATGGAATTTCTCAATGATCGATGTTACGTCTACTAAAAACAGAAAAGTACCATCCTTACAAAATCCAGCTACGGAACTCATAGAAGATGATCCCGATCGCCGTATGCAATATTGTGAAGTTATGTAATTCATCAAATTATATTTGGCAATATAGGAGTGAACATCCTCAGAAAGTGAACTTGTAGGCAGGGATCATTAATGACAGAATTATTGGTCCTTTCGTTTTCGAAGGAAACCTCACACTTTATCTGATTTGTTTTAGAAATTAACTTATACCTGCAATTCCAAATGCCCATGATTTGAAGTTATCAGATGAAAATATATTATTTCTACAAGATGGTGCTTATCTGGGAGGTGGATTGGTGGACGAGAATCGATAGAGTGGCCCCAAGGTCCCCAGATCATTAAAAGGATTCGAAAAATCGAATTCGGTACGAAATCTGTAGAATTATTCCAGATATCATTCGCAATGTACAAGAAGAATGTGTCCGTAGATTTGCTCCAGTAGATGAGAGATAGGTAGATAGCATTTCGAACATTCACTTCAAATACAAAACTAATTTAGATATTGAAAATGGAAACATTCTCAATTAAATATTGATAGAAAGATTTTTCTGTGAATTGAAAAATCCACGATGTTATCTTGACGATGGAAGATAGTGACTAAAGTTTATCTTTCAGTCGCAGATGATTCCACATCTGATTTTATGAACATCCTGTTCATATTTTCAACAAATTAATTTAGATATATTTGCATTTTTTAAATGATGATTTTATTTTTTATTTTTATTACCTCATTCATCCAACACCAGTCACGTTACTCAAGCTCGCACAAAAACATCTCAGAGATGTTAAGAGTAAGAGATTTTGAGACATCGAATATCAACTGCGATGTTCTATTTATACATGAATAGAACTTTTATAAAACAGCCAATGTTGAAAAATAAAAATAAAGTTTTTTTATAACTTCCAAGGCTTTTATATTTCTTACTGAAATTAAAATCTCATTTCATGAAACAGATTCGATGTGAAATATACTAACCATCAATTTTGAAGATAATTGCAATATGATTAGATATTTTCTCATATATATATATATATATATATATATATATACATAGAAAGAAAGATTTAGTTGAAATTATATTTAGAAAAATATTCATTTTCACAGGGATTCCTCAGTTTTATCACAAACCGAATTCTTCTATTTGAAGAGTCAATATATATTTCCGGTCGCGTAGGTCTTTGGAAAACATGAGGAGTTGTTTTTATTTTCCAACTCCTCAAAATCTGAAAACCAACGAAGTTCCCAATGGAAAAATGATAGAGAAAACAAGTCGTTTTTTTAAGAATCTTCAATGATACAGTTTGACCATGTCATTACAGATTCGAACACCCTATCAAAAAATACACATTGTATAATGCTTTTGAGGTTATATTATGTTTCTGGATTATTTCTAGATTTTTTATTGTGCGCATGCCTCAACTTTCGCCATGTTTTTCGGAGACTTTATACGTGTTGTTATAGGATATGTCGCAGCGATACACGTAGTAAAACATTTTCGGAGAACTTATATTATTTTATTAGTCTTCCAAAGCTTAGTATTGGATATCGTCGAAGACATTAAATCAACAAAACAAAAACATCTAAAAATGTGTCCTAAGTGGCTAAATGTGATTTGTGGGTTGAATGATGTGGACGAGGTGTCGATGGTCAATTGAAACTGATTGAACATATTAATAAAAATACATATATTTGTCACTTCACTTCGTAGGAGAAAGTGGTCCAATAATAGAACATTCACATCCCACCAGTTGTAGGGAAAAAATCATTTCATCAGGTGATTTTTTTATCCATATAATTATTGTACTGTGATCTCAAATAATCAATGATTTTTACTATTAATAATACGTATTTTTCTATTATTTATCTTTATTTTTCATTTAATTGTAATGATATTAAGGTTAATAACCCGTGTTGTCCAGCCATAATTAATTATTGAAATTGGAATTCTGGTTAAATTTTCAATAATTTTATATTTAAATGGAATTTTTATTTTTCAGTGTCCGAAATTTTCATATTACCGTTTTTTGACATGGCGTATGCTCTTGCGCGTAACGAGTCGTGAAAATGCCTATACTAATACTTACTTTATTTACTTATTCAGTGATATCAAAAATGTCTGTTATATAATGTTCATTACACTTCAAACACTCATCACTTTCCACGTTTTCCTCAGTTAAAATAAAAATAAAACTTCAACCAACTCCGTCAACTCCAAAACAACGCAGAAAGAAGAAAGAGAAAGGTGTAATCTGAATCCACTCTGAATACTAAATGCAGTCTTCCATGTGTCATACAGTCCAGTGTTGTTCTGCAAGTGTACCTCACTGAATGGTCAAATTGTAACAATGTAACATGTAACAAAGCATAAAATGAGTTAATAGGTCGTTTGGACATTGCTTTTTATTATAATGAATAATATTGGTTTCATTTGCTTATGAAAATATGATGAGAATGTTGTTTTTGTTCTGTGTAAAATAGAAGGTATTGGTATAAAATGAAGGAATGCAAAATGAAATAAATAGGTGAAAAGAAGGGGTCGAAAAAATATAAATATTCTAAGATTTTTTATTCTCATGAAATTTTTACCTTTTTGTTGTGTGAAATGATCAAGTTATTAAATAAAATTATCGAGAACCATTATGAAACTGGACAATAAATTTATATTCAATATCTGCGATGAACCTCTTGAAGCGAACTATGTTATGTCTAGAAAGAACATCCACACGTTAACATTTTTTTGACTTTGCCAATACCTCTCAGTAGGCATTCAAAGAAATGCCACAAAAGAACAAATACAATACTTCCAACATCCTTTGGGAAATGCATATTGCGCCTCAAAAAAACATCATGCCACATTTTCAAAACATCCCAGAACCTCTCAGGGATGTTTGTGCTCGCTGGGATCTAACAATTGAGGATGAAAATTGACAAGATTTTTTCTGGTAAAACTCAATTTTACAATTTTAAATATTCATAATTCAAAAAATCACAGTGATATCCAGATGTGACATAGTTTTTTATGGGAATAAAGTTAAGTTGTATCTATCAGTGTATAAGCTATATAACCATGCGAATAATATCCATACGACAAATGAAACTTAAATGTTGTTAGTATTGAATGAATGTGTTTTTTTGTGGAGGAACAACGTTTCTTGACATATTCAGGGAACGATAAGTTACTGACAAATTGAATCATTTTTTTATAGGAAATAATTTGGTGAACGCAGTAACTTATCGTGGTGAACTAATTAGTTTGCCCTTTCTACACTTGTATATATTTTCCTGATTATATTTTCATTTTCAGACTGTGGAAGGTTACCCAAAAACATGTCAATAAATCTTGTTATTGTGAGCGACTAAAAATCATATACCTTTCTATCTACTGGTTTTTTTAATAAGTATTTTGTGTCAATTTAATAGAGGGTATCATTTTTGAACGTGCAACTTATTCTCAAGAACCCATACCCAACACGTATCTAATATTTTTCACGAGTCGTACAAACATACAAATTCGATTATCAACATTTATAATGTCGGTATTGTACAAACGTCACATTACCTAATAACTTTCAAGTGAATTATTTGTACTTTAGAATGCATTGTGAGCATACTTTCAATACGATTTTACATAAGAGTGAAATAAACGAAACGTCTGGGAAACACATCTGCAACTGCCACTCTGACAATGACCGTTTGTGATTAATTGGAGGGACGTTAATGGGATAAAAATATATATAAAGTGCTGACATGATGTGCACTCATGAGATATAATTGGTAAATAGGATTTAGCAGCTATATTTTGTGTTGTATATAATTCTATTTTCGGGTAAGTGGTAAGTGGGCGAATCGTTCGCAGGATAGTTGATCAGGGTAGCTTTTGACCTTTTTTCACCATTCAATCTATTTATAGTTCATTCAACTTGTCACAAAAATTGAGATCGTGTGCCAGTGTGACTCACATATTCAGGATTAGGTGTCATTTTACATGAAAGACCACATAAAGGATTGTAAGGAAGGTAATTTTATTATTTCCTCTCAGAAACCAAATTGTTGAACAAATAGGTACATATGCAGCACATACTTTTTTCCTTCTTCCTCCTTCAATTTCCAAAAATATACCACACTCATTCACAACCGAAAAAAAAAGTAAAAATATAAATCTTCTGCATTCATCGTCATATAACTGTAATTATCAACTTTGTTATACCAAAATCAAATATGGATGTTCCAATCCTTATTATAACCACTTTTGATCTAAAATGTAAAATTTCGAATAAATCATTTGAGAAATGTTAAAAGGGAGTTTGAGTAATGTTTGTTCCAAAGCAAAACAACGAGCACTTAGATGTACATTTGAAAACTTGTTAGTATTCTGCTTCTCCATTTTGAGTGAATAATAAAATTTATTTGGAAATTGAAAAAAACATGTACAACTTCCGGTTGTGTTAAAAACTGAAAGACTAATGTGATTGAAAAAGTACTATTTTTGTACCTGAATGGATTGACTATTTGTGCTTTCTACACCCCAAAGAGTTTTTCTCTAATTTTAAATTTCCATTTGCCACTATGTATGAAAACTAGATTTTTACAAACCTAGAATGTGTGACTGAGTCACGGTTCTTTGTAATGAATAATAATTAAGTATTAAAAAAAATTATAACTAATAAGAATATTCAGAGTGTACAGGTAAACAATAAATGAAACAAAGTGCTGTTATATTCACTTACTTACCTTATAGGTTATTAACCAAACTGTGTATATAAAATCAACACAGTTTTAGTTGGATCGAAAAACAAAGTAGTTATAATTTAATGAGCATCAAGGCAGGTTGACAGATTGTAGGAGGTTCGTAAGACTTAAGAGTACCTCGACCTATATGATCTTTTTTACATTACCACTTATCTATTCAAAACCCGGGATATTAGTTTTCTGTTAGTAACAGTATATTTCACTATCTGATCTATCCATTTTTTGAGGTGGTACCTTAAAAGAGTGTCCGATGAGTGTCCCGTTACCAAATTCAAGTCTTTCTAATGCACCTTGAGGAGCTTTTTAGCTTTTTTTGGAAATGGGCTCGGAAGCCTTTTTACTTGTCTTTGTCCTGGAACTCCATTCCAATCAATTTTGATTTAATCAATTTCCCATCACCAACCTCCTTTAAAAATACTAAAGAAGGCTTCTTCTTTCTTCAATAAGGCTTTGATTTGCTTTGGACTTGGCACCCCCTTCAAAGTGACCAGATATCTTTCAGGTAGTTGTCTTAGGGATAGTCAGTTAAGACTCACAAGTGGATGACTTCAGAGCTTTCAGCGTTAGGTACTCGTATGTTTGTGTTTATTTATATATATATATATATATATATATATATATATATATATATATATATATATATATATATATATATATATAAGGGGATATTTTCGTGACTCATAAAGTTTTTCGAAAGCTCGACATAAAAAAAGAAATTATTAATTGGTCTACCATTGATGCTTCCCATAATTTCTACATATATATATATATATATATATATATATAATGTGTGTGTAATAAAGATAGTCTTAGTGTGAATAGTGTTTTCTTTTCTAATAAAATCCTGAAGAACATAACAAGAACTAAGAAAATTGGTAGCAATTTTTCCAGTACGACTAGCCCTACAAATCTTTATTTTGAAATTTTCAATGATATATATATATATATATAGTGTTGAAGAAGGGTAGTCTCGTGACTGGACTAGTTGAAAATAACTATGAATTTGAAATAAACTTTGTAGAAAGGATATTCCTTGAGGTTGCAGTCAAATTTAATGGCCAATGAGAAAAGAAAAACTCTTTCTTATTTAGTCGAGCTTTCGAAAATGTTTATTTTCATTGCTGTCTTGATAATGAAAATAAACATTTTCGAAAGCTCGACTAAATAAGAAAGAGTTTTCTTTTCTCATTTGACTGCAACCTCAAGGAATATCATTTCTACAAAGTTTATTTCAAATATATATATATATATATATATATATATATATATATATATATATGTATGTACCTATAATATTTTTATATTTAATTTGTGGTGGAAAGTTTTGCATAAAAACCTGCTATGAAATTCTATTTTTTCTGAATGTTTGAACCTTTGTAACTTTAGCCATTTCTAATCAACTCAGACATTTTGAGAGAGTGGCAGATGAGTTTTATTTCGATTTTTTTGTTATGTTTCGATGATTTCATCTAATATTCATTCAACTTAGCTAACCAGCACTGTGGTACAGATACAATGGAAGCGAAATCAGATAAAATATGACGCAGCAAACATCTTTTCAAACTAAGGAAATAGCCATACTGCCAATCGCCGGAGTTGAATGACGAAGGGAGGAAACAAACTGATATTGAGAACTCTAAATCAAGAAACAGTAGAATCAGGTTAGCACCCAGAAAAAAAAGAGCCGAAATCGAAACTGCTATAGAAAAGAAGAAATGAGAGCAAGAAATGTTGGATCTCCGGTTAGCTATGAAATTGGCAGAAATTGAAGGAAATGATGAGAGCAGCGAGTCTGATTCTAAGCCCGAATTGATGCGTGAGTCAATGAAGCCTAGAGTCAATGAATGGGTGGATCTGGTCATCTTCCATGGGATTACCAGCAGGACCCAGCTTTGACTTGGGAAGATAAAGCAATGTCTCAAGTGAAACATACAAAATGAAAGGATGTGAAAAGGCAAGAGATTCGAATGATCATAAAATCAATGTAGCTTCTACTTCCCGAGATGAAAATTCAATTACTCTTCCTTAAATAACGAAGATTCTGACATGACAATCTTTGCCGTAAGATTTACCGATATATGATGGAAATCCACCCGACTGAGGTTTTTCTAATGAGGAAAATCAATCCCGTCTACAAAAATGTTTGAGAGGTAATTGTAGGAGTACGGTTCAGTCTTTACTAATACTACTTCAGAATTCGAATGAAACCATACACTTACTTGAAACGTGAGACGTGCAGAGTATATAATTCCTATGTTATTAGACCAAATCAGGAAATTTCCAGAAATAAAGGAAGAGAAATTGGACTTGTTTGTAGAATATTCTGATGAAATACAAAATTTCGTTCCTAACTTACAATGTTTGGAAGAGAACGATCATCAACGCAATCCTTTGATAATCACAGAAATTTTAATAAATTTCCAGTATCTTGCAAACTGATCTTGGTAGAACACATCTCCAAATTGAAAACTGAAATAAAACTTATCGTATTATCGAAATGATCAGATGAAAAAGCGAATATAATTGCACAAATTCATCCTTCAAAGTTTGACAAGCAACAAAAACATAAATCGTGTGTCAATAAAGATGTCACTTTGACAACTTCAGATAAAATTTCAAACAAGAGTTGTTTCTGTTACAACAGAAAGATCTACCATGAGCCTTTTTCCTGAGAATAGTGTGGCAAATTTGTCACGAGAGGCAGCACTTGTGGTAGGGACAAACACCTTCTCCAATTAAGATAGTGTTATTTGAGTGATATAGTTAAATTTTTTTAAATAATTAAGTAAATGAAAAAACAAATTAATAACCACAATGCCAACAAAACATTGTAGTTTTGCGAACTGTACTTCGGATAATCGATATCCGAAAGAAAAACGCGTCGGTCTCATACCGTTTCCGAGATATATTGACTTTCTCCTTCAAGAGGTCATTTTTAGGCTCCGTTTTCGCGCACAATGCCTCCTTCTTCTTACCAGCTTAAACTACAAATACCAAATCACTCATTTTCAGTACAGCTTTGCACAGAATATAGCCGGTTTTATCAAAAAAATACTAAGTTTTCACCTTTGACAGATGAAATTTAGTAAATGTGAAAAGTTAGGTTGGGTGTAAATGTTGAAGGAGTATTTTTTCGAAAAATCGGTTACATTTTGCGCAAAGTTGTACAGAAAATGAGATTTGGTATTTTTAGTTTAAGCTGGTAAAAAGAAGGAGACATTGTGAAAGATTTTTATATACAGAAACGGTTCCTCATATTCACTGTAGTTAATTAAAAAAAAACGGAAATTTTATGATTTCGACAAGCAAGCCACCGTTTCAATGTTACTACATTATTTCCTTCACATTTGCAAATTTTAATTTGGCTCCTGGAACGTCGTCTTCTATCAAAAACATTTTTTTGGTGTAAATTTTCACATGTATTTTAATGTGAGTTAGGTAATGTTTGTCCCTACCGGACTACTAGCGCTGCTAGTGGAGAATTTTTCGTACTTGAGGAAAAACGCTCATTGAGCTCGTGTCCTAAATTTTTCAATTTGTACATGGATGATAAATGGTATTTGATAACTGAGGAGAAAATTTGTTTTTCCTGCCTCACACCATTTCATAATATACGACAATGTCGAAAGAAAAAAGTGTGTGGGGTAAGCAGTGAGGAATGACAATTTGGTGCCACAAAATGTAAATGGAACCAATTGACATATTTATAACATGAGCGCACTCATGAAAATTCTACCGGTTATTATATTCCATAATGGTAAAGTCGAAACATATGTTCTACTGGACGATGCTTCTACTATCACTCTCATTGATCAAGAATTTGCGGACTTGACTGGTCCAAAACAAGCACTGTGTTTGCAGTGGACAAACGAAGATGTCATACATCATGAGAATGAATTCAAATAGTGAGTTTGACGAATTTTTCGTTACTTCCTTATACATAATCAATTTCTAATAATTTTTCTGGTTATCTTTACGGTGGTGCGAGTCAGTAGTCACTGCTCAGGTCGTGAACTGCATAATGCGCTCGTTATTATCGACCCTTGAAAATGGTATCATGACAGTTGTATTCATGTCAAGTGAGCGCTTGTTTTTTCCATAAATGGTTTGTGAAAAAACAGGTGAAGAGGTGATTTGCTCGAACCGGAAGGATGATCGTTCTCTTTCCTCGATTGAACCTCGACATAGGCAGGTGTGGTGAGTGAACTGATTCTGGTACGTTACGATTTTTAAATTGAATGGCTATCGCTGTTGATATTGGTGGAGTATAATTATTTCCTTTATTTTGCGATCAATGTTGTAGTTGATTAACATTATTTTTCCGCTTTTTATATGCTTGTAATATTCGAATTCTTGGATGGTAATTGCATGGTAATTATAGATTCTATACTGTCAGATTTTCGTCACCTTTGGAATTATCAGTGAATTTACGATTAAATTATCTTCATATTATTTTATATCGTATATGATACGTCCTTTGGCTAATTCCTATCAAGGTTGATTTGTAGTTGGGATTGTAAAGAAAAAACAAAAACAAAATATATTTCGGCCATTTTGGCAAAGCATTTTACCGCACATGTCTATGTGGCTGACGTAGACTATTTTTTTTTTGAAATCAGTTCTACGCTGTTCCCATTTTTAGGTACCAGATAATTGGTAATTTCGAGTGGACTAACGCTTACTTCACATTCACAGTACCAGGGGATTATTCCAAGGATTCCGATTGTAAAGGGTGTATTCGACTTTTCTGGGATAGTTATGCAGTTCTTGTATAGGACAGCTCTCTGGTAAACAATTTTTTTTATTTTCATAACTATATGTTTATGAGACTAATTTTGTTTTCTCTTGAGAAAAAATTGCTTCTAGAGAGGATTGTACCTCTGGCTTAACTTATCTCAGAACACTCGATTGCTAATATATTCCTCAAGCATAAATTTTGATCACATTCAACAAATTCCTTTTATTGTTTTACTTCATTCAATTCACAGTGAGGGTTATTTGGTTTTTGATCGTTGTAGAATCAATTCATTTCAGTTACTACCTTGTCGCCAAGAGCAGGTAAATTTATTAATTTTTTTTTTGAAAATTACCTGCCCTATCGATTTGAAAAGGGAATTTGCCGCCCTATTTCGAAATTATCTTTGTCTAAGAGAGTTGTGCCCACTGGAAGACATGTGGTCTCCCTCTTCTGTTTATCTCTGAAAATTCTTCAATAGAAAGAATTATTTAACTTTATCTTTATGTAAGAGAGTTGTGCCCACTGGAAGAGTGTGGTCTCCCTCTTTTTTTCTCAACCGAATAGTATACTTTTGCTCTGGTGCCTGATTAGTATTTCGGTTCCTAACGCTATATATTCCTTTGGTGCTTGCTTTAAAATAGTATATTTTTACTCTGGCAACATTTAATTATATTGCTCTAAAATACTATATTTTTTCTCTGGCAACTTTAGAGTATTTTGCTTTAAAATACTATATTTTTTCTCTGGCAACGTCTCAAGGAAATTTTTATATTTCTTTTGAATACATTTACTCATTCAATTTTTGACCCTTCAGGTACATATAATCACCCTATTTTTGTAATTGTTTTTTACCGCTTTCTTAGTTGTTTGAACAACCCTCAGAAGTTAATGAAAACTTGTACGACTTAAAATCACGGGGACCTTACCTTTTATAGTGGGATCCGAAACCACTCTTGGGACCTTGAAAAAATGTTTCACCAGCTGCGGGATTCGAACCCGAGCCGGGTGGAAACAGTCGACACAAGACCAACGCTGTTGCCACTGAGCCACAAGCTTACTTTTTTTCAAAATTCAACTGAATTTTAAAAGAACGTTTTGGGTGAGGTTTGTTTTGTTTGGTTTTGAATTTTGCTCATTGTTAATATTTTTTAAATTATTAAAATTAACTTGGAAATTTAAATCCAGAATAGCAGATTTGTTCTTTCACTGTAATCTCTCAGTCTTATATATGGACTGAGGTATTTTTATTGTATGCTATCATTTGTATCTATCTTTTGACTCTAGATTAAAATCTGAATCATAAAAACTTGAGGTTTTCCCCCCATTTTGTACAAATTTTGATTCCTATCATCTTCTCCGCATGATATATACCCCGTAGTGAAGCCACCTACTGAGACAGAAAGACCGGTACATCAAATTCAGCCTGGTCCGTGAAGATCAAACCAATTCACGCCAACAAGGGGGTCTAAAACTAATAGCTAACCACCAACGACCAGATTCGTCGTCGTACCGCTGGGACCATCGTCGTATAAACCAGCCTTCTTCATATCCCTCCAGTGAAGGCCTTCTCCGCAGGTATATACGTAGCACCAGCGTCTAGAGGAATCGTAGATATTTGTAAATGTTCTGATTTTATCTAGGTCAAAACTCTCAATGAAGATGTAACTTTTGAATTTTTTCATTGAATTTTTTCTGCTCTTCAAGCAATAGTGTTAAAGTTTTTTTATAATATATCTAACCAGTCACTCTAAAAATTCTTTGTCTGGAATAAATTGTTAAGTTGATTTCCTGCATATTTATTTGACTTCCCATACAAGCTAGGTGACATTTATTTAGTAATGTAATTTATTTATTATTTGCCAAATTTGACAAACTAGGAAAAGTCATTAATTGAACCTTACTCACGGCCTAACCGTATCAATTTGAGCAGCCTATCGGCAAAGTGATTTCACCTTCTTAAATTTGAATCAGATATTTCAAATTTGGGGTTCAAAAATAAAGGGGTGTTGCAAAGGATATAATAATGGGCATGCTTTCAGTTACGTCATGTGCGCACAACAAAGGTATCTTCACCTCATTTAACAATAAATATCGAAAAACTACGCAGCATTTATCTATATATTAATGATGAAGTTATTTCTATGACAGATGTTCAACCAAAAATGATGAATGGACAGGACAACTGGCTACTTCTGTTCAATAGAACATTGATTTCTGGACTCTGGCATGGAACAGCAGCGAGTAAAACTTTTTTGGAATGGGTAATACATGGTAATTCGAAAAATGATGGAAAAGCTTCAAGTTTACTTTGTAAAATCCAAGCTCTTGGTATACACGGGTAAAGGATGACCTAGATGTTCTTCATGACCTTGTCAAAGAACAATGGAAATCAGAGAAGAATGAGCTCAATCTCTCGAAGACAGAAGAGCTCAGAAAATTCTGGACACCACATGAAAAAATAGGACAGATATATGAGACAGGACTACTTTGGAAAAAAAAAAGATTTGGTGTTGCCGGAAAGTAAAATCAATGCACTGAGAAGGAAAGGTTGAGAGGAAAATAGACATGGACAAGAAGTATGCTGAGATGTACAGTATAAAATTTAAAGAAATGGAAGAAAAGAAGTATATGAGAAGACTCTCGAAAAATGAAACTGAAGTAACGTCAAAAATAATTTGGCATTTACCCCATTTTTGAGTTATCAATCCAAACAAGCCCAATAAACTACGAATTATTTTTGACGTATCGGCAAAAAATGAAGGTCTGAGCCTGAATGATTGCTTGTTGTTCAGGATGAAAAAATATGCCTTCACATCGGGCATAAAATAAATGTTTCTCCAAGTGAGAGTGAGAAAAGAGAATTGTTGTTCCCAAAGAATACTCTGGAGAGGAATGGAATGTAAAGTAAAGTAAATTCATGAAATTATGGTATCATCTTTGGTTCAACATGTTGTCCTTGTCTTACTCAAGGTGCAAAGAATAAGAATGCTAAATTCTTCGCAGAATAATTTCCCGAGGCTGCAGAAGCTATCATACTACACCATTATATATATGACTACTTGAGTAGGAGATTTAAGCCGGCTCTGGATCTCCCCTCCCCCCACGACCTTGACCCCTCCCCCACAAACGCACGCCCTTGATCTTGAGAAGGGGGTTGGCTATGTGCGTAAGTGTATCGTTCATCTTGAAGTGACCCTGATATGCGGCGGGGTAAAGGACCTTGAATATCATACAAGGTGACCTCTGTCTCATAGGGAGTCTGACATTCAAAGGTAACTCGAAGTCGAGGGTGGATAACATTGGGGGGAGAGGGCACATAGTTGGGCGTGACCGTGTGTGTATCATTGTGTCCTTCACGTTGAGATGACCTTGAGCATTGGGTGAGAGGGCACATCGTTCATTCCATGTCACATTCTAGCTTGTATGACCTTGACATTGAGTTGACATTGGGATCTGTTGATCTTGACCCCTCCCAACGCACGCCCTTGACCTTGAGAAGGGGCTTAGGTGTCCTGTGAGTAAGTCTATCGTTCACCTTGAAGTGACTTTGAGATGGGGCGGGGTGGAGGACATTGCATATAATTCAAGGTGGCCGCTGTCTCATAGGAAGTCTGACATTCAAGGGTAACTCGAAGTCGAGGGGATGGATAACATTGGGGGAGCATTGGGGGAGAGGACATATCGTTCAAAGCACTGTTCACATTGGGATGACCTTGAGCAATGGGGAAGAGAGCATATCGTTCTAGGCACCCTTGAGAATTAGGGGGAAGAGAGTTATTTGTTCTAGGATGGAGTTCCTTGAGGTGAATATAAATAAATATTATCCTCTTGGTTCGTCATACATGAAGCTGCAGGAATTAATCGAGAATAGAAAATGTGTGATCAATGTGAAGAATGAAGATCAGCATTGCATCGCCTGGGCTGTGACATCCGTATTATTTTCTGCTGATCGTTGCGTGTCGGAGGTGTCCTCATACCCACACTATAATAGCGTCCTGGATCTGACAGGTATGAATTTCCCAGGTAAATTGCGGGATATAATAACGTTTGACTGTTTAAATGATATTCCAGTCAATGTGTATGGTTTGGAGTCTGAACTAGAAAACAAAAAGTTCAATATGAGATTATGGGTCCATTACATTACTCTCCAAGGAAACTCCGAAGACATGTCAATTTGTTGATTATCACTGATGAGGAAGGAAATAGTCATTATTGTTGGATAAAAGATCTTTTGAGGTTGGTGTCTAGTCAGATTTCAGCACATGAACACAATTTTTTTTTCTGTGATGCATGTTCATTGTATTTTTCTAATGAGCGATTACTTCGCATCACCAGATGCAAGAACTGATTTTAGGATCAATAAATTTGGAAAGATGGTGGCCGGTAACACTTTGATGTTTGAAAATTTCGAAAGACAAATGTGTATCCAGATTTCGGAGCCTATTCTGATGAGTGAACCGAATCCCGAACACGAATAGAACCTTCCAACATGAAGTAAACTCATTTGCTTATCTGATTAAATGTTCTTTTGACGATAAATTATCAAAATTTGTGTCGTATAGAGGTGGTGATGCTGCAAAGATTTTCACAATGCGAATCGAAGACGATTGAAAAAATATATACAATCAGCATTTGAGATATATGAAACCGATGCATAAACAAACGCCTGAAGAGAAAATAGAATTCCATAATGCCACCACCTGTGGCATATCTGAGGAACCTTTCGTAGAGGGCGATGTCACAGCCAGAGAACACTGCGATCTTACGGGAAGAAAAAGATATCCAGCTACACATTCTGCATGTAATTTGAATTTCAAGATACCAAATTTCATTCCGATAATATGTCATAATATGATAATATGTCACATATTCATAAAGGAATTATATCGGGAAAATACAAGGTCGATGTGATTACTCAAATGGAGGAAAAATACATATCATTCACAAAACATGTCTATACACATAGCTATCAAAGTAAAGAGGGTAAAATGAAGAAAAATTATTTGAAAATGAGATTTATAGATAGTTTCAAGATCATGTCGAATTCGTTGGAGGAATTGGTGGCTAATTTGAGTGATAAGCAATTTGTAGAAATGTTGAAGTGTTTTCCTGAAACGAACAAATTCGATTTGATGAAACAAAAAGGTGTTTTTCCTTATAGTTTTGTGGATGACATTGACAAGTTGAATGTTTCTAGTCTACAAATGAAAAATCAATTCATGACAATTTGAATGAGGAACATGTATCCGATAAATATTTTATGAGAGCTAAACGTGTTTGGGATCTGTTTGACTGTAAGAGCCTGGGAGAATATTCGGATTTATATTTGAAGTCTGATGTATTACTGTTGTGTGATGTATTCGAGAATTTCAGAAGGATATGCTTAGATACATATAAGCTGGATCCAGCTCAGTAATATACCGCACCAGGATTATCTTGGGATACGATGTTGAGATTCACAGAGGTGGAACTTGAACTTATAACCGACATTGATATGATACATTTTTTCAAAAAGGGCATACGAGGGGGGATTAGTCAATACAGTGAAAGGAAGCATAAAGCGAATAATAAGTTTTTACCTGATTCTGATCCAGATGAACGGTCATCATTCATTTCATATTTGGATGCACAAATCTACATGGTCATATCCTGTCGCAAACTTCACCTACCGGTGTATTTTCATGGCTAACTCGTGAAGAAATCACCAACTTGGACATAATGGATGTGGCAGACAATCATTCATATGGATATGTTCTTGAAGTTGACATACATTACCCCCAATAATTGCACGATTAACATTCAGATCTTTCTTTTCTGGTGGAAAGCATCATTTCTCCCAATTCCAAGAGCAAATTAAAAAAAATTGATTCCAAATTTGAATGACAAACAGAAATACATAGTCCACTATAAGAACTTGAAATGAGCCATCGATAATGGTTCAATTGTAATGCATACCCATAGAATATTGAGATTTAAGCAGTCATGTTGGATGAAGTCTTACATCGATCTTAATACCCAAATACGTAACAGGTCCAACAATAAGAGAGTTTGGTCATTCTGACCAAACTCTCTCTTAATACATACTGTAACGTAAATAAACTTAACTTGGTTTTACTAATTTATTTCACACTTAAATTTACAACTAATTTATATTACTAGCTACGCCACTGTATCGCTCGATGTTATCGACTCGCCGAGACTGAGACTCTGAGACTGAGACTCCCTCTTGAGGGCTGCCTATTTATCTCCGTTACAGAATTCTCGATGTTTCCAATTCTGGCAGTTGGCAACCAGCATGTTCCAGTTGTTTCCAATATCGACCGTTGTTATCTGCGGCGGCGTGACTGGATTGTTCTCGAATATCTCCGGGGATGATATCATCGTTGTCGATGGCAACGAATGAGGCGACAGGTCCGGCCTAGGTTCGTTACAATACTCTTTTGTATACCGTCACAGACTCGCTCATTTTGAAAGTAAATACAGACAACTTTTATTATTTTATAAAAGTAATATAGAAAAATTTGATACATCCAATTATGGAGAACAAAATAAAGTCGATATACCAGTCACGCCATCTATCTTGGGTCATTTCAAGGATGAGTTTCCCGATGATCCTATAATTAGTTTCTATGGTACTGGTGCTAAAGTGTACTATGTATAATCGCTTGCAACCGAAGTTAAGAGGGCTAAAGGTGTGAAAAGATCAGTGATAAAGAAGCAACTGACTCCTGGTGATTACAAAAAAATTGTTGAAAATGGTGGTAAAATTTTTAGGAAGATGAATTCCTTCAGAAGCATTTTACACGATATGTATACCGAATTGAGAAATAAAGTGGCGCTCTCATTTGATACGATAAGCGATTCATCATTCCTAACACATTCCAATGTGTTCCCAATGAAAATATTCGATTGATTGACTTGCCCAAGAATACGATACAAATCCTAAGAGTAGATTGGACCTTCTAATCACATTATAAACAGAAATGATATATATATATATATATATATATATATATATATATATATATATATAGTGAAAGATAGTCGTTGCTGACTGGTTAGGTGTAAACAAATTGATTATTGGGGTATGCAGCAAAAGAAAAAGTGTACTCTTTAAAGTTTGTCCAAGCTTTCGGAATGTTTTATTTCCATCTTCAGGGATACTACAATGAAGAATTGAACAAATTAGTGTGTCATTCGAACCTTAAGGTACTAATAACTTACATCTTTGTTGAGATTAGTTTCTATGTTGTTTATGAATGTTCTTCATGTACAGTACGGTGAAATATAAGTTATAACTTTGAGGTTGGCAACTCATGTTTTAAATCGTCAACTAATTATACACATTAAAATTCAAAATTCATTGAACAGTTACTAATTAAAATATTAATTCTGAAACATGTGTGCCTTGAGAAAGTACAATAGGTTATAAATGGTGGGAAAATTATTTATTCACTTGTCATCTGCTTTGACAGTCACTGGTACCAACTGAGGGTAGTACCAACTGATATGAATTGGTGTGCCATTATTGGCCAAAGTATTATAGTAATTTTCTTGTTAGTACCAACTGAAGGTTGGGCCAACTTGAAGATATATTAATAACTAGTAAAGAGCTCCGATTGATTTGAGGAAAATTTTGTATTTTCCATTGCTAATAAGAAGGAATAAATTTCACTTAGGTGGTTGACATCAGTTTTTTTGTTCATATGATTTTTTTCCTGTGATATGAAAGCCATTTCCAGAAAAGTTCTCTTAGCAGTGTGTCGTTCATTAGTTGATATTTTAACTTCATCATAGTTCATATGATGGTCGAATTTGTTCACGTGATCTGCTAGAGCACATCTTTCTGGATGGTGCCTGCAATCACTTTTATGTGATATTAATCTCTGTTTTAATAATCTTGCAGTTTGACCAATATATACTTTGTCACAACCCTGGCAAGGTATACTATATATAACATTCCTGCTGTCTAACATTGGAACTTTGTCTTTCACTTTGGAGTAAATAGACTTAATTGTAAGTACTGTTTTGTTCGCTATTTTGATATTATCTATGGTTTTGAAAAGTCTAGCAAGTTTGGGTGAAATATCTCTTAGGTACGGTAAAGAGGTAAAAATACTGGGGACAATACGAAAGTTCGGACAAACTTTAAAGAGTACACTTTTTCTTTTGCTGCATACCCCAATAATCAATTCGTTTATATATATATATATATATATATATATATATATATATATATATATATATATATATATATTATATATATAATATATATATATATATATATATATATACATATAGGTAAATTGGAAAATTCATTTTTGTTCGTACTGGAAGTCATATATATGGAAACAATTATTCGATTGATCAGTATAGGTTTGTCATTATATGTGGAAGGATGAGCAATGTCATAGACAAATTCGGTCGCAAAAGAAAATATAATAATCCACCAGTCTCACGTAGGTCTGCAGGCATTAACTTCAAGCTCACATCGGATGGGCAGAATGACATGCAAGGATAACGATTGGGGCACCAATGGATAACCATGACTTTGTAACTCGTTCATTTGTCAAAAAAATGTTCAATGATATATCTGAGGATGTGTTGAAAGTGTTACAAAGACAAGTCATTCAAGTGAAGACAACACTCGAAGGAAAATATGACAATATATGTAAAAGGATTGATAAGCTTGAGCAGAAGAAGAAAACTACATGCACCACTTACTTGTAAATATATGTAAAATAGATTATGTAAAAAACATGTTTGTATCTATTTGAAACATAATTTATGAATATAAATTATGTATAATTATTATTAGTTTAGAAATGGTACACTTCTTTACCAAAATAAATAACCTGTGATACGCATTTCAAAATATATTGTACCTACAGTACTTATCACCAAGTAAAAATTCCAGCAGAAGGAATGACTGTGAGTTATGTTTTAAGCCTTGAAAAAGGCTATTTTCAGTCCTGAAAGGGACTATTTTTGCTCCGGAAGGCCAGGGAGTAGGTTGAGCACCTAGGGCTCTATCTCAGCGAGTTCATCCAACTCATCTGGCGGCAAGTCAATCCATAGACCACCTTCATCCAAATCTATATCGATGGGCTCTTGTTCATCCAATTGAATGGTTTCTTCTGAATCAGTGCCGATTCAGAATCAGAGTCACCTGACACCTCCACAAACTCAGCCATTGGAGTATTCCAATAGGGAAACCCATAATTATACCCACATCATCATTATCACAAGATCTACTTGCAAAGGATCATCTGAAGATATTGCCTCTATTGGATCAGATGTTGGCCAAAAAGTTGAATCCGCTTCGCAAATATCTGATTTAGTTGACATATTGAATGCTTTGTCAGTAGTGAAGAAACTAACGAAATGCCGTCAGTTAAATAGAAATGCAACTAGAGGGGTGGGGATAAGCGTCCTCTGCGCGCTGAGTTGAGAATGTCAGCGCCCTCGGCAACAAACAACTTTCTAAGTGGGAGGGGCTTACTCCCACTGCATAAATACTCCACTTCATTCCTCCAGAATTCATTCGTAAGTATTCTTTCGAACTCGTGAGATGGCAGAATATAATAACGCAGCTTATTCTGTCAAGGAGAATCAGTAGAAGGGCTATACCATTACTGGCGCAACCCCTATTTTGGGGTGGGTTTTGGCGAGTGGGTGAGGGGGTGGTTTTCGGAAAGGTGGGGGTAGGGATGATGGTGGTGGTCATGGGCGGTTCGTTGTGGGAGGGATTTGTGAAAAAATGGCGGTTTAATGAGAGGGGTGGGGGTGTGGTTGTATGTGGGTAGGGAGAAAGGTTGGGGGTGAGTGGGCTGTGATAGGTCGAATGGGAGCCTGGTGAATGGCCGCCGGCCGCTATCCAATACCGAGCAGCAGCCATATTGAAATGGGAGTGGTCAACCAATAGCTGCATTCGTCAACGGCATTGGTCGGACGGAAGACTGAATGGCCGTGGGTGTGTCCTGCCTTCGTCAACGGTATTGGTCGGACGGAAGACTGAATGACAGAAGTGTCACGTGATCAGTGAATGGCGGCGGCCATTTTGGAAAGTGGGAGGAGTCAGCAGTGATGATGCGGCCATGACTCAACCGACAAGTATTTGCAGGAATATTATCTACGTCAGCACTTTCCTCTAATCAGTTGTTTATTTAAGCGACCGGATATCGGCGGCATCCTTTGTGTCCATTAACAAGATAAGATATCGACGGCCTGTGCCACCACTGACACGCACCTCCGACAGAACCAAACGATTACTATTTGTATTTGTATCTAAGCTCAAGGCACTATCGACATGGAAGCGGGGCGTGGGGATCCTTTTGCTATTCAAGGTCAAATGATTGCACATCCCCTTTCCAAGCCAGTTTCCCTGGGGGGAAATTGATGTGGGTGACCGATCCCACAGTCAGCTTCATTCTTCATCTGTCCTCTGAACTGTAAAATCAGTTTTATTAGTGCTCTCTTTCTTTCTCTCTGAGTTTGTTGTTTTGCATCTACCAAACATCTAAAAACGTGGTTTTTTTTTTATTGTTTTTCTTTCTTCAAAACTTTTTTTATGCCAAAAGGGTACTTTGGTTTTTCTTCATATATCGAGGGGGGGCTTTCTATTTGTTTAGGGGAGGGATTGTTTTTTCTGCAAAACATTTTAAGGGGTTGTTTATTTATTATAGATGAATCTTGCAGAAATAAACGCTGTGCAAGGGAGCTACAGGGGAAAATTTTAGCTCTATCAACATTGCCGCTAACAAGCCTATGCTAATCGGGAAAATTTAGAGCAGTTGGAAACGAAGTACGGGGACACAATAATAGCCGATTTGGAAACCAAACCAGTCTTCCTACCAAGGAAGGTATTCGAGGGTAATGACCGAAAATCGACGAGTTCAAACCCCCGAGAAAAATTCGATTATCAAAAAACCCTCCACGACGAAGATACCAGTCTTTGAATTCATCAAAAACTGGACCATTCATCATCAGCATCAAAAACTAAGGCCCCATCCCCACGACGGCGACAACTGGGACGGCTGTTGATTCCATTAAATCAAGGGAGAGAGAAGAAACGATATCTGTATTTTTGTTTGTGAAAAGCATTAAATTTTTCTCGTTTTTGAATAACCATGAATTCTGAACAAATTGCCCTCAGCGATGAGATGATTATTAAATAAGGGGCTCAAAACTTTCAAACAAAATCAGTCAATGGGCCAAAGGCTAAAACATTAACTTATGTTTCGGCTTTTTACAAGGCAAAAAAATTGGAACTGAAAAAGAAAAAAACAA
>JAFIRS010006432.1:0-37467 GCA_018342105.1 Gonioctena quinquepunctata
GAAGACCAGAACTGGCAGATTCACAAACACACCAATAATTGGTAGCAATATGGATGAAAGTTGTCCCTTGAGAGTGGTTCCCAAAAATACCTTCCTTCATATATAGAAAGGTTGAAAAATTAAATTCATTCCACCCCAGATTATATTCATCTTTCAAAGTTATCATTGACGGGATGAATTTTGAAATAGCTTGGAAACCAGAAGTTTCGCCGCCACATGCGTGGGTAAATCGATTTTTTCACCAAAGTAGAAAAACGGGCCCCCAAACCTAACAAAAAAGAAATTGACCTTACTCAGTTCGAAAAAAATGTTAACAAGAGATGCGAGATTGTAAACAACAAATGCGGGATGAGCATACTGCATGTCAACATTCGAAGTATTACGAATAAAATGAACGAAATCATAGTATTTTCAAATAAGAACGAATATTCGGTTGTTTGTATTAGTGAACATTGGCTAAACGAAACATGTTTGCCAATTAATTATATCCTAGCTAGTCATTTTTGTAGAGATTCGGGGGAACAAGGGGGGTCTCAATCTTTGTCATGCACAACACCCAGTTCCAACCCATTGATCTGAGTGAATTTTGTTGTAAATTGCATGCTGAATTCTGCAGTGTAGAATTAACACAACTGAAAATAGCTGTAGTAACTTTATACCGTTCCTGCAAATCTGGTGACCTCCGTATCAACCTCACCAACCTTGAGGGACTTCTTAAGCATCTGTCAGGTAAATATGGAAAAATTATCATTTGGGTGATTTTAATATGAATGTTAAAGGAAACGGACCTGGAATGAAAGGCTTAGCACAACTTATAAATTCCTCAGTACCACGATTGATGATTTTAATAGATGTGATCCAAGAACAAATACAAAAACCTGTATTGATAACATATTAACAAGCATCGATGACTCAAAATTCGAAACGGGAATATTAGGAACATGTTTATCTGACCATAGGGGACAATTCATAAACATATTTGAAAACAAAAAAAATACAGAAATAAAACCGGTCTTGAGACTCAAACTTTCCCCATACGTTTTGAAGAAAGTTATTAATGACTTGAGTTTTGTTCGACAGTGATATTTTTACTCATTTCAATGTCAACAACATCAACAACATGCTAAGTGATTTTTTTTCAATTCTAGTAGCGAAACTTGATGAACACTTACCCTTGAAAGAAATGGAGAATGCAAACAAACCAATTGTCAACTTTTTCAATAATGATCTTAGAATAATGAGAGATAATTTATCCTCTCTGAAAATTGTGAGCGATTCAATCAACTCTCACATTGCCATCCAGGTTTATAAATCTTATAAAAACTGCATTGAATCTACAACAAAAACTGCATATGATAATTATATATATATATATATATATATATATATATATATATATATATATATATATATATATATATAAAACAAGAACAAAGACTTCAGGTGCTGGACTAATTATGAAAGGAATAAAAAAAACAACGAGGGAGTGAATTCAAACTTATCTCCTACAGAATTCTACGACTACTTCTGCAGGGTGGCAGAGGAAACCATGAAAAGTTTCCAGAAAATTGATAAACCTGTTGATGGGTTTCTGAACGATCTCCCTAGAATTAAAATTTCCTTCTCATAGGATGAAGTATTGGATGCAAAAAAGAATTTGAAAAATTCCCCCTATTTAGTGATTCAATAGTATATAATATTGAATTGCTGAGATTCTTTTAGATCCTCTAATCAATCTTATCAACATGTGTTTCCTAACGGAACCTCCCCTGATGTTTTCAAACTAACCGATGTACAGAAATGGACAGCCCAGAAAATTATCGACCCAATTCAATAATCCCGATCATTGGGAAAATAATTGAGAAAGTTGTAAAAAACAGATTAATAATTTACTTAGAAAAATATAAAATTTTGAATAGCAGACAGTTTGGATTTAGAAGTTGTAGATCCACGGTTCAAGCCGTTGAGGAGGTGGTGGGAGACGTAGTCGAGAGCCTTAATTGAGGCAGGTGAAGTGACTGCTATAATACTTTGCAATCTCAGCAGGACTTTCGACTGTGTCTCTCATAGAATACTCCCTCAAAAACTTGAATATTATGGAATACGCGGAGTGGCCTACACATTTCACCGCTCTTACCTTTCTAGCAGATTCCAGACAGTACAATACCAGTACTCTCAATCAGAATTCCGAATCGTCAAACATGGAGTACCACCCAACGGGTCTGTTTTGGATCCTCTCCTGTTTATTTTATACATTAACGACCTACCGGTAAACTTATCACCGTCATCATGCATGCTTTTTGCAGATGATGTAACCATATACGAATCACATGTTGACAAGGAAATATTGTCAAATTCAATGAAATTGGCAGAACATAGAGCGGTTGAATGGTTTCGAACAAACAAATAAATTGAAGCAGAACCCCATCATATCTCAGAGGATTTCCATATCAACAAACTGTCATACAAACTCAGATGATGAAGTTAAACTCTTAGGTATAACCTCGGTACACTCTTTGGAATGGAACGGTCATATCGAAAAACGTTGCGCTAAACTCTCTAATCAGCTATAGGTACCTCCTAAGACAACTGAGAAAAGTAACTAGATTCGATGCATTGAGAATATCTTACTCTGCCCTATTCCACTCACACTCTTTTACTCAAAGTTCTTAGATTACAAAATAGGCCATAAGGACATTAGCCTGTTTGGGGTATCAATAATCTTGTAATAGTTATTTAATCAACTACTATATGAATGGTGACGATTAATGATCATTAATGGCAATGGCAAAAATGGCAACGAATGATAAAAAGTTATGCGTGGTCATACTGTAACGTAAATAAACTTAACTTGGTTTAAGTAATTTATTTAACACTTAATCTACAACTTAATTTATATTACTACGCCACTGTATAGCTCGATGGTATGGGCTCGTTCAGACTGTCTCTGAGACTTGAGGGTTGCTCTATTTTATCTCCGCTGGATACAGCATTCTCGATGTTTCGAATTCTTTCCGTTATGACCTATGCGTTCCAATTGTTTCCACATTGACCGTTGTGCATTACGCGGAAGAGAGGGACTGATGTTCTCGAATATCTCCGATGATCTCATCGCTGTCGATGGCGACGCGGGAGGCGACAGGTCCGCCCAGGTTCGTAACATTCCCCCTTTTCTTAAAGACATTTCGTCCCGAAATTTCATCCTGGAGTGTGACGATTCGCATGACTTCAATCTGCACCGTAGTTCGATGGAAGTAACCCCACTCTTATGTTTCCGGGAAGAGGGTTACAGAAACCCAAAATCTTGACGCGCTGATCTGAAATATCGCTTCCAGATACTTTATGACTTCCAGTCCAACCATCAATACACAGGATAATTTTGGAATTGCTAGATCCACCAGATTCTGGCCCAAACCAGTATCTCTTAGTTTGGTGAGACTCTTCCAGACATCTTCTAAGAGGTTTATCTTGGGAATGCCTTTTGGACTAGGTAGTAGATGTTTCTCGGGCCCTTTTCTTCAACTTTTAGCACCCCACCAACTTCTGGTTTCGCTCCTGTGTTTGGGGTTGACCAAATTTTGAGAACACTAGCGATGCCCCGACATTGAAGATTTCTGCACACAGTGCGCTAGGCGTAGTCAGCAGGCACCTCGAAAAGGTCTCGTGACTCCCCCTTTTAGTAATCCCATGTGGAACTTTCGCCCGTTTGAATACAAGGAAAAAAAATTTCCCGAACGTCATATCATCCCTCCGGTGGTTGGGGGTGCGAACTTGGTCATGGTTTCCAGCGGTACAACCTGTTAAAGGACGACCCTTTGGGTTTTCCCCCGGGGTGGCTTAGGGGGATTCGGACACAAGGTCGTTTATTTTTTCACGATCTTTAGGGCCCTTTCCCCAGGAGCCCGCAATTTTGGGTGATAGTCCACGACGAGTTTGCGGTTGTACAAACCAGGTCATCAACCTTAAATCCCCCGGGGGCGTCGGCCTTGATGTCATAGGTCTTCATTTTATCGCTGGCACTCGGGATGTTCAACCGGACTCGTTCGTGGATGTCGTCCATTCTCTGCCGAAGTTTGTTGACGTAGTCCTCTCCCGCAGTGTCTTGTCCTGGCGGTATCCCAAACTTCAGGTCACAAGGCAGTCGCAGTTCTCGGCCCATTATAATACTAGCAGGAGTTTGCCCGGGTTTGGGACTGGGTGTACTGCGGATCGATAGGCCATCAGGAACAAAATGAAGATACGGGCCCCAGTCTCTTTGATGGCCGAGACAACCTTGGACAAGTGGCGGTTGATCAACCTGTTCATCCGTTCCACCATTCCATCGGACTGCGGATGTAGGGCCGTGGTTCTTGTCTTGCGGATGTTCAGCAGTAGACATATTTCTGAAAGGTTGGATTCGAAATTTCTGCCTTGATCCGAGTGCAGCCCATTGGAATACCGAATCGACATATCCACTCTTTCACCAAGACGTCGGCGACGGTGATGGCTTCCTGGTTGGCAGGCATAGGCTTCCGCCCACTTACGAAGAGTCCATTGCCACAAGGGATGTATTTATTCCCGTGGTCGGATACGGGAAACGGGCCGGCGATGTCAATGGCGATTCTCTCGAACGGGCTGCTAAAATTGGTTGACGCATCGGGGTCTTGGGTCGTATTCGAGGGGCCCTTGCTAACCTTTTGCGCACCTTTCCCGCCCGTCCGGGCGTCACGACAATTGGCCCAAAAAAAAACCGTTGCCTCACTTTCTGGGGTCTTCGTCCCCCCAGATGTCCTCCGGGGACCCATCATGGTTTCCCCCAGCACTTCCCTCTTTTGTTCCTGGGAAAAATTTTTTGGCGTCTCTTCCCCCCAAATCGGCCTCCAAACACGTTTCAGGATCCCATTGTCAGAATAAGAGGTTCCATTGTGCCCAATAGGAGCACAGCCGGCGAGTAACCTGCGACTTCCTGCCATGATGGTCTTCGATTGCCCCTTCCAGTAACGTTAGCCTCAACCAGGTCGGTCTCTCTCTTGGTCTCTTCCTGGATCGACTCATTCAGTTGGTCATCCATTGCCGCGGTTCTAAAGTGTTCTTTCTCTTCTGCTCGTCGCAATGGTGACAATCATCTGGCATCGTCTTCGCGACAAGGCACATGCATTCTTATGGGTTCGGCTCGATGTTCGATCTCGAAATCGAATTCTTGGTCTCTCGATCAACGTGCTACTTGACCTCAGGATTTTGAACTGTAGAGCCTACTTGAGACTGCATGGTCAGTTCTCACAGGAATCTTCTTCCATAATGCGCGAATGTTCCACTTTACAACAGCTAACAGCTCTCGCCTGGTGACACAGTAATTGCGCTCTGGTTTGCTAAGCGTCTTGCTGAAATAACCAATGACCTTCTCCTGTCCCTCCTGGATCTGGAGATAGACAGCTCCAAGTCCCACGTTGCTGGCGTCCGTATCCAAAATGAATTTCCCTTTGGGTAGGGATAGCTCAGTATAGGTGCGTTGATCAAAGCTCCTTTCAGCTTCCTGAATGAGTCTTGACATTCTTCGGACCACTGAAACTTTGTTTGGCCTTCCGTGAGCTTGGTCAGTGGTTTAGCGATGTTGGCGAATCCAGCACATATCGGCGATAGTATGTCATAAACCAAGGAAACTTCGAAGTTGGTGAATGTCTTTTGGGATGGGCCAATCCTTAACAGCTTTGATCTTCTGGTCATCCACTGCTACTCCTTCCCAGAGACAACGTGGCTGAGGTATCGTACTTCTTTTGGAACAGATGGTACTTCTTAGGGCCTAGCTTCAATCCGAGTTCCTCAGTCGCAGGAATACTTCCTCCAAGTTTTTCACGTGGTCTCAAACGATCTGCCGACCACAATTATGTCGTCGAGATACACTAGACACGTGTTCCATGAGAGTCCCTTCAGTACTGTTTCCATCAATCTTTCGAATGGCGGGAGCATTACAGAGCCCGAATGGCATAACGGTGAACTGCCACAATCCTGAGCCGATGGTAAAGCAGTCTTTTCTCGATCTTCCTGAGCGAGTTCCTACTTGCCAGTATCCACTCTTCAGATCAAGGGTCGAGAAAATCGTGGAACCAGCCAACGTGTCTAGGGTGTCATCTATTCTCGGGAGAGGGTAACTGTCCTTCTTCGTGACATTATTAAGTTGGCGATAGTCTACACAAAGCGTGTCGATCCATCCTTTTCTTCACCAGTACGACTGGAGAGGACCAGGACTGGTCAGACGGTTCGATAACTCCTTCTTTCCCATCTCGCTGACTATTTTGTCAGCCTCTGCCTCTTGGCAAGAGGGAAGTCTTCTTGCTGATTGCTGGATCGGTCGGGCACCCCAGTATCAATCTTGTGCTGGACCACATTAGTCTGACCCTTTTCCTTGTCCGGTATCGAAGATGTCTGGTACTTTTGACTCAAATCTCTTAGTTTGGGCTGTTGAGCTGGTTTTATGTCTTTGGAAGAGATGGCAACCAATTCTCTAGTTCTGTGGGCAAGTTGTTGGTTGGCTAATCGTACCTCTGTACGCCCCTGGATCACGGATGAAACTGACGAGCAGTGCCCCAAAATTGTTCCTTTCTTCAAGGTCACTGGGAAATAATTGACATTCATGACCCTTTACCGGCACAAATTTGTCAGCACGCAACAAGGTCTTCCTAGTGCAATCCTCGTCCAATTTCTCTCATCATGAAGTTTGGGCTCGAACATCACCACGTCTCCACTGCTCGCACTCCCGTCCAGGCGAGCCTCCAGAATGGTTTCAGCCTCTCAGGTACGCTTACATCTTCAGCCAACAGCACACGGATCAACTCTTCACTTCTCCCATGAAGTACCAGCTCTTCTCCGTTGACACGTAGGACGCCGTCTTTGAAATCCAATTCAAACCCTCTGGAATTCATGATGTCCATTCCGATGATTGCATCGTCTTCGATGTCCGCTACAAGTGCCTGATGTTTCACTTTAGTGTTGCCCAAAATTATTTCAATCGGTAGCTCGCCATATACAGTAGCTGGCTCCCCTGTTGCTGTGCGTAGCTTCCAAGTTGTCGGTTCAATCCGTTCCGGTGTTCTGGCAAAGGAAGGCCCGAGAATTGTCCTAGTCGCACCTGTATCTAGCAGCATGGTGCAAGGCTCGTTATTGATGAGACCGTCTACGAAGACACCCTTGTTCTGTCGTTGAAGCATAGCGACATATGCGTTGTTAACCGGGGCTTGCCGGACACATGCCGACGATTGCCCCTTCTCATCGACCTTTCTTAGTTTTCCTGCATCGGAGTCGATGAATGTTGGACATTTGCTACGCAGATGTCCAATTTCGACAATTCCGGCATCTTATATGTCTTTTCTCAGGCAACACTTCCTTCATCACTTTTCTTATGGCAGCTTCCAAGTTAGCAGGCTCCTGTGAGTCTTCCTCAATCGTTTGAACTTTACTTTGGCTTTTGCAGCATTGTTTTGCTGCCTCAAATTCCAAAGCTCGTGCCAGTGCGTCTACGAGATGTGTTGGACGAGCTAATATCAACGCTTGTCTGGTTTCTTGGTCACGGAGTCCATCCAAGAATGCCTGAACCGCTAATCGCTCCATTACATTTTCCGGTATGGCTGGATATGCGAGACGAACCAAGCGTGCAATGTCAGTTTCGAATTCTTGTAAGGATTCGCCCGATTTTTGGCAGCGATTTTTCAGCTGGGAGTGGTATACGTGTTCCAAATGGGCGTGGCCATATCGTAATTCTAGATGTTTAATCAGCTGATCATAGTCCTCCTGTTCTTGGGCGGTAAGAGTTTGTAGAATATTCGTCGCTTCTCCACGTAATGCAAGTGTTAGTGCTACAGCTCTTTCCCCTGCATTCCATCCATTTGCTTTGGCCGCTGCTTCAAACTGTCGGCGGTAATTTTCCCATGGAGTTTTTCCGTCGAATTGAGGTGGCTTCATGGAAAGCTTCCCTATTTCAGAAATGACCTTGACATCTTTTATACCCTCTTGAACTTTATCCAAGTTCAAACTCAAGTCCAGCATTGCATTTTCGTTAACCATCTCTGTGGAGGGCGCACTATTAATTCGTTTTTCCAGCTTACTGATCGTTTCCTTCATTTTATCTACCTCCGTGTTCATTTGCTCCCTAATTTTATCTATCTCTGTCTCAACGGTTCCCATTCTTTCTTCTAGAAAATTAGCCATACCACACAATTCTTTTTTTAGGCCTTCTGTGTTTTCCAGGAACTTCTCTTCCAGGCTTCTTGAATTTTCTAGAAGCTTCTTCCAGATTTCTAGAATTTTCTTCCAGGCTTCTTGAATTTTCTAGAAGCTTCTCTTCCAGATTTCTAGAATTTTGTTGCAGCTCTTCTTTCAAGGATTCTATTATCGGACTCAAATCACCTCCGGGAACTTCGAATAAAAATGTTTCGGGGTCCTCACCTTCTTGTATAAGTCCTTCTGCAAGTCTTTCCTGAGTACTTGCTTTTACCCGTTGTTTCCAGTTCCCTTTCCTCCAATTCCTGTTTCAATTCCGCTACCTTCAAATCCGCAAGGCGCACTTTTCTTGAACACATTTTGTCTTTGACGAGGTATCAGTCTGTTTCACACGAAAAGTTTATCAGTTTATATTCCCACGCCCGATTGTCAAAATTCACTTCGGAATTTTTTCCACGGCCCCATCTATTGTCTGTTTCACGCGAAGAGTGTACAGTTTATATTCCCACGCACAATTGTCCACTTCGCGAAAACCGGGCCACTGTCTATTTTCTGTTTCACGCGAACAGTGTATCAGTTTATATTCCCACGCACAATTGTCCACTTCGCGAAAACCGGGCCACTGTCTATTTTGGGCGTACAAAAAGGTCTATCAATTTATTTTTCTGACTATCCACTCCACGATCACTTGTTTATTTTCAAAATCTCACTTCCGACACCAATTGTAACGTAAATAAACTTAACTTGGTTTAAGTAATTTATTTAACACTTAATCTACAACTAAATTTATATTACTACGCCACTGTATAGCTCGATGGTATGGGCTCGTTCAGACTGTCTCTGAGACTTGAGGGTTGCCTATTTATCTCCGATACAGCATTCTCGATGTTTCGAATTCTTTCCGTTGGCGACCGGCGTGTTCCAATTGTTTCCAATATTGACCGTTGCATTACGCGGAAGAGGGACTGGATGGTTCTCGAATATCTCCGGGGATGATCTCATCGCTGTCGATGGCGACGCGGGAGGCGACAGGTCCGGCCTAGGTTCGTTACAATACATAAAAAAAAATATACCCGTCGACTAGAGAACCTCCTTCTTTTTGATTCCAGTGGTTAAAAAGGAAATCGGATGGCTTCAGAAGCACAAAATCTAAAATTTTGACAGACAAAAATATTCAAGATTTCCTTGAAACGGCTCCTGACAATCAGTACTTGTTTATGAAGGTGAAATATGTCCACTAATACTATTTTCCACACTTACAGTGATTTTTATTTTTAGACTGTTCTTATAATTGGCGTAAGTGGTGCATGCCGAAAACAGGAACTGAGAGATATGAAAATTGAAGATGTTGAGGACACAGGAAAATCCTTCATTATTAAAATTCCAATACAAAAACCAAAATTCAACGTTCTTTTGTGATCTCTGACCATTTTCATTCTAGAATCAAAAAATAGTACACTATACGCAAGACAATATTAAATGAAAATTTATCTTTTTTTTTTAATATATTAATGGAAAATGCACCAAAGAACCTGTTGGGATGAACAAATAAGGCAGTATACCAAAAGATATTGGAAAATTTCTTAAACTAGAAAATCCTAATCGCTATACAGGACACTGTTTTCGCAGATCTTCGGCCAATATTTTAGTCGATGCTGGCAGGGATCTATTGCATTTGAAGAAACATGGTGGCTGGCAATCGTCTTCAGTAGCAGAAGGTTATGTTGACAATCCCTTAGAAAACAAAGAACCAACCTCATCGAGGAAATCCTCCGCTATTTTACATAATAGTAATACAACCTCAACAAATGAAAATATTACAATGTCATATGATTCGACACATCGAAATACTTCTAATATATTTAATAATTGTACAGTAACCATAAATATTTATAATGTTCTTAATGTTAATTAAACCAACGAAGTAGTAAATAGAACGAATTATATCCTACATGATCATCAAAATTGTGAAACATATATAATTTTGTAAAATCGTTCGAAATAAAATTGTTCAAGAAATCTAAAGATGCAATAATATACAGGGTATCCCATTTGAAGAAATGAAGTACTCTGTCATAAATAGTTTTTAGACATCTCTGTATACATGAAACGAACAACAAAAAACGACAACTAAAATAAAAAATCGACTTGTTTACGCATAATTTACAATACCTAATAATAATGAAAATATTAAAAATAGTCCAGACTTTTTTGGCACACTGTTTATGGTCGTAGATGAAGTATAGTACGTAATGCGTGTTGTAAAGCAATTACGCACACGCCGCTATACGCGGCTTCGTGCGTAATTTTTCCATTCGTGCGTAATATGCTTTTTACAACACTTGATACGTAATATACTATTACATAATGAGTTTCTCATAATTTCTCAAAGTCTGCGTTCATTACATCTTTCATTACTTCAAGTATCACACGGCGAGTAACCACATACCCAATCCGTTCGTAACATACAATGCAATATTCCCGAAAGAAAGGAAACAAGAAAGCCTCTGGCGGCTACAAGTCAACAACTCCGATTGAGACACCAACACCGTCTCGGTGGAAGACCAAAGAGTGCAAATATCCTCTAGGTGGCACTTTCTCATATCGCATCCAGTGAAACCATCGCCGTGTTCTCGCGGGTACACTTTATTGCTGGAAGTTCTCAAAGAAGACTGCATGGCGCGGCGTGGCATCGTTCAGTATTCTGCATCTGGATGAAATATGAATGTTCAGTTTAAGGTAACGAAATATTTCTATACAGAAGATATGCAGTGGTCCAATAAACGACAAAGGAATTTCACATTTTCATATTTGAAAAAATATTGTGGAAAATTCTCAGATGAAAATGGGAAAAATTGCTTAGGCAAACGTAAAGAGCGGCTCTTTATGTAAATTCACTTCATATTGCTACAAAGTCGCTCCCCAAGTATATCATACGTGCCGCTCCGTAATTCAAACTAAAAAAGTTCATTCATACTAGTTCGTGAAAAGTGATTGAAGTGTCTACCTAATGAAGAGAAAACAAATTATCTATGGAAAAGTAATTACTTTACTAAAATCTCAGTAAAAACGAAAACCAACAAAAACACGAAGTCCCTATCTGAAACAGATACAGAGAACCATCCCAAAGCTGACTGTGTATTTACAATGCCAGAACTGGATAAAACGAGCAAAAAAAAAATTATGAAAAGGTTAAAAACGAGGAAGTTAAGAATACAGTAACGAGTTAGAAAAGGAAAAAAAACCTAAAAGAAGAAATTGAATACCTGAAAAGGGACCAGAACAAAAAGAACATAATAATATTTGGTTTAAAAAAAAGGAGAGAAGAAATAACACCCAAAAAACTAAGCAAGGAACTTAATGAACTAGTAGACGTGGAACTAAATGAAAATGATTTCAACGACTGCTACCCACTTGGAAAAGCCGAAAATTGCCCAATAAAAATTGAGTTTTTGTCTAACCTCAAAAAAAAACAAGTCCTGCAGAACTGCAAAAAACTAAAAGGGAAAAATATTTCCATTGCCCATGACTTGACTCATAAACAGAGAAGCGATCATAAAATTCTACGAAAACACTTATTTCTTGCCAAGGGAGAAAATTATGAGGACTGTTATATACGAGGTAAAAGATTATATGTAAATGGCACGATATATGGGGTGAATGATTTGTTGGAAAGGGAATACCAAGAATACCCAAATCTTGATAAACCCAATAGTGCTCCTGCGACCCCAACTTTAAATACACATTCTGCACCAAGGGAGAACCCGTCACCCACAAAACCGAAACAACAAAGTGCCATGAGAAGATTATTAAACAATGAAAAACCGTTGAAATCAACAGCAGTCTCACAAAAGGAAACACACAAACCGAGAACACGCTGTGTCAAGTAAGTAGATGAGGACAACCAAGAACACCACTAGCACTTATTGTCTTCGAAAACGGTGTTATAACATTATAATGGACCCATATATTCGTAATTTTGAAATTGGAACAATAGAAACCTTCAACCTTCGGGATAGTAACGAACTTAATAACATATTTAGTGTGAATGAACAACTTTCAACATTTTCTATCATACACAATAAAATTCGGAGTATCAGCAAAAACTTCGATGAATTCAAACTAGTCTTAGATAGTGTAAACACAGATATTGATTGTATTGTGCTGACGGAAACGTGGTTTATACATTACCCGGAGGTATATAACATCGAAGGATATAACTTAGTATACAATGAAAGGAAACTAAATCAAAATGATAGTGTTATTCTATATATTAAATCTAACTTCACCTGTACCTATCAAATACTACAAATTAGTGATATTAAAACTATCCAACTCACAGTGAAATTAAGCAATAATAATAATTTAGCCATAACCGCTGCGTATAGATCACCATCTACAGATCCCAAACAGTTCAATAAGAGCTTACAAGAATACCTACAAAACTGTAGTAGCAATAACGCCACTTATTCTATTTTTATCGGAGATATAAACATCGATATCTTAAAAAATGATGAGCACTGCAATGAGTACCTAAGCACACTGAATAAGTTCGGATACATCTCAGTAATTAATAGTGAGACAAGAGTATATAAAAATAATGGCACTTGCATTGATCATATATTTCTAAAATCAGAAATAAATATTAGGGACCAGATATCACCTTTAATGATACAAAGTAGAATAACAGATCACTACACAACCGCCCTCCAAATGATACTTAACCAGAATAAAAATGTAACAAGTAATACAAATAAATACAAAAAACACATCGATCTCAAAAAACTAAAAAACAACTTAGGGCATTCCTGCTGGGATACTGTATATTCCGCACGTGACCCTAACGCTGGAACAGACGAATTTATCGATATTCTCACTGGTGCAATAAACGAGTCTACCTCTCTAACAAGAGTAAAGAGGAAAGATACTAAAATTGCACCATGGATAACAAATGCTCTTGTTAAATCCGCGGACACAAAAAATGGACTGTTTAGAAATCTACAGAATGATCCTAATAACCTAGAACTGAAAACCTATTTTAAAAACTACAAAACCAAATTCACCAACTTGATAAAAAAAGTTAAATTGGAATATTATCAAAAACAAATAATAAAAAACACCTCAGATACAAAAACATTATGGAAAATAGTGCAAGAAATAAGTAGTACCAAGAGAAAGACACGTAACATGAAAGAAATAAAAAACGACTCAGGTGAATCTATTACTAACAAAAAGAAAATAGCTGACGAGTTTGACAATGTATACACTCAAATAGGACAAAAAATGGCAAACAATATAAAAAAAAATCCCAATTATTTCCCGAAGAGAACTATTTCTCCCAACTCTTTCGTACTTCTTCCAACTGACAACGAGGAAATCGAGAATATTATTGGTGAACTAAAAACTAAAAAATCTGTTGGTATAGACGAAATCAAAGCGGAAACTATTAAAACAAGCTGTACATATATTCTGGAACCTCTAACATATATAATCAACTTGTGCATGGAAAGAGGTATCTGGCCACGAGCGTTCAAAGAAGCTGTGGAGGTACCAATTTTCAAAAAAGGGGATGAAACATTGATTACTAACTATAGACCAATTTCGCTAATAACACATCTAACGAAAGTTTTTGAAAAAGTTCTTAAAAAAAGGCTCTAGCTACGTATATTTCCAAATATAACCTGATATCAAATAAACAATATGGCTTCAGAGAGAATATCTCCACCCAAGATGCACTATTGGCACTCACCTCTGGGATTTCTACTGCTCTGGATAAAAATATACCATGTCTATGCTTATTTATTGATCTATCGAAAGCGTTCGACACAGTAAGTCATGACCTACTCCTTGAGACATTAGGAGATATGGGTATCAGAAATAATTGTCTGAAACTATTCGAAAGTTATTTGACCGACAGATATCAGTCTGTGAGAGTGGAAGAAGCACTCAGTGATAGGAGAAAAATTGAGTATGGTGTACCTCAAGGAACCGTTTTGGGTCCCATTCTATTTGATATATATGTTAATGACATATTCTCCATTGAGAGCAGTGAAAAATTTTAGGTTCTGCTGACGACATAGTGATTTTTCATGAGGCAAGTTCTTGGCAAGAACTAAAAGTTATGGTGGAAACGGATTTTCCTCCAATCAAAAACTGGCTGGAACACAAGCTATTAACTGTTAATTTGGAAGAAACAACAGCTGCAATCGGTCGAATTCACCATCATTTCAGAGCCTCACGTTTGACATGAGGGGGCAACAACATACTATCTTACCAGAAACTAAAATTAAGTATTTGGGAAAAATAATAGATACTCATCTAAAATGGAATGCTCATATTAATTATGTATGCAAAAAGCTAAGAATGATCATTTATAAATTCAAATACTTTAAAGATATATTAAATTTTCAACAACTCAAAGTATTATACCACGCATTAGTCGAAAGTCATCTACGATATGGTATAATTGTCTGGGGAGGCGCCTTGAAGACCCATATTTATCTCCTAGAACTTCTTCAAAAAAGATTTCTCAAGCTGATTATGTCTAAAGAAGCTAAATATCCATCTGATGCACTATTTTCCACAGCTCAAGTATTTGATATTCGCCAACTTTTTTATTACAACATTAATATCAGATACCATAAAAATAAACATGACTTCAACCTACCGAGTCATCCTTACCATACAAGGCAAAAAAACCAGCACATAGTTCCGAACAGACACAAATCTATCGGCCAACGCTCCTATAACTATATGTCTCCAAAATTGTATAACCCTGTCCCAACCCATATACAAAAAAACAACTATCTGGTATCATATAAGAAAGAATTGAAGTCATTCATATACAGTCAACAACGAAAAAAAATTGTTGATTTGGTGGAAATTAAAAATGTTTGAAAATGTGTATGTATGTGTGTATGCTAATCTAAATTGTCTAGTTTTAAGTTGATATTTTATAAATTGTACACTGCGCTTTTAATATTTTAATATTTTTGTATTCATCTTTCTCGAATAAACTGTGACAGATTTATTGTACTGTATAAGTGAATTAAAAAAAAAAATCTCGTTAGTCTAAATGTATTTATTCTGTTTATACTTTTTTATTTATATTGATTTTTCCATGTTATGTAACTCAGTTATATTGCATTGAGATTACCGTACTCTCAAATGTATTGTTCCTACGACCTACACGTTCATAAATTCTATTAAATTCCTTTGTATTCTCTGCGAAACAAGTGCTACAGCACTTATCGCTTACCAACTTTATTCACATCTATCTAAAGATTTTATTGTAAACCCATTCTCTCGGAATAAACTTATTATTATTATATACCATTTTCACTAGTGATGATTAGCTCAAAACGTATGAACGGATGAATGATTGAAATGAAAAAACTTTGAACATGTTTCTTTTGTGTAACATTCAATTTAGTTCTATTACAGTGACCGGCAGAGTTTTAGACATGTAAGTCCAAGAGAAACGGCTCACAACGATGAACTCAATAGAACCCTCTCCAAACTGGTGCCACTGAATGGTCAATCTCTTACAAATAAATTGATAAAATTGGAATTACTACTAATTCAGGAATCTCCAGATATAGTAAGCATATCTGAACATTGGTGCATCGAATTTTTGACAATGAATGGTTATGTAATCGCCTCGTACTATTGCTGTACTACCTAAGGAAAAACGCCTTATCTGGTTAAAAGTAAAATTTTTAGGACATCGCGATTTATTTATAGAGCTCTAGCATCCACACTTTTGAATAAAACTAATTTAAAACAATATTTTTAACAGTTTTATGAGAATGTTTTTTAATTTGGGCATTTCTGGACTATATTTGATAACCAAGGATAATATGTAGATACGGCATTTTTGATACCCCTGCCAGTTGGCTTAAAATGCCTTATGTACACCTGAGAGGTTTTCGTGTCACATAAGGACTTTCATTTGTTGCTTCACAACCACGAGAA
Organism: Gonioctena quinquepunctata; assembly: GCA_018342105.1. Taxonomy (NCBI): domain Eukaryota; kingdom Metazoa; phylum Arthropoda; class Insecta; order Coleoptera; family Chrysomelidae; genus Gonioctena; species Gonioctena quinquepunctata. The sequence continues at coordinate 16,168 of JAFIRS010006432.1, forward strand.
ATTTTTGTGTCACACTGACCCTCATTGAATCATCAATGGATCTGGAAGTGGTAATAATTAAAATAATATTTGATATTTAAATAATGCAAAAAAAAAGTTTAATGCATTTTTGGGTGAGTTTGTTGAAAATAAATACATACATACATACAAGTGGTAAAACTTAAAATACTGCTTGAATTATGAAAGAAAAATGACTGAAATGATTTAAGAATCAATATCTTGGGACAAGTCTACAACTTCATTGGAACCCGACAGACCCTTCCAAAAATGTCTCAGATTTTTAGGCATTAAAAAGGGCATAATTTTTTATTATATCTTTTTTTTTCGACTTTTATTACTTTTCGATTTTCCGCGTCTTTTTCTTTTAGGCGAATCTTCTTTCTTTGTATACATAATTCTGTCTTCGTCTTGCCCTATGTCTTCTTCATTCTTATTTTCCTCCATGTCTGATTCTTTTTCGTGTTTCTCAGTGCTTGCTTTATTTTCATTTTTCCTCGTGTCCCCTGCGATCTTGGGTAATTGGTTCTGCGGCATTTGGTTCTCGTATTCTTAGTGGGCGCTTTTGTGATGACTTGGATATTACGAATGATAGTCGCATGGTCCGAGATACCAACGGGAGGAAGCATTTCGATTTTAGATGTAAGGTCAACGTCATCGGCGAGTAGAAGATTTAGTAGACAAGGTTCGAATTGGATCGGTACCTAGTAGGTTCCAGAATCAGTTGGGAGAGGCTGGAACTCAGTCCCATATCAGAGAACAAGAGAAACGGAGTAACGTTTGTCTGAAAATACCATTATATTCCAATCTGAAGAGTTTTGGGTTCTTTTTCTTCTTCTATACACATGGTGGGCTAGTTCCGGAGAACCCGTGCACGTAGGCCTCTTAACTTGGGCCCATTGTGCGCCCACATGATCTGAGAATCAGCTGGGCATGCCGATTTCTCTGACGAAACTCAGCAGTTTCCTCAGCTGAATCTCTTTGACATCTTCTGGGTTCAGAATTCTGCTACCCAGGTTGATCTCTCTCTGGTGCACCAGAGCGGGACACTCAGTAATGATGGGCGACGATGTTTCGTCATATTCCAGATACCATCTGCATAAGGGATCATCGTTATCCCGATGAGTTCCATGTGCCTGTTCAGGTGATTGTGTCCCGTTAGGAGCCCAGTCACAGTCCTGATATCCCGTCTGTTGAGTGACAGGATCTCTCTTGACAGTTTCTTCGAATGCCCCTTCATTTGGAGCTTTGATTGCCTCATTCATGGCACCTACTGCCATGTTTTGATGAACTGCTTTTGCAGCAGTCCCTCCATGTTTAAGATGGCCATGCTATTGGGTATTCCCAAGATTGGTTTCGGTCCGACCGGAGTCTTTCCCGATCCAATCTTGGCTATTCTGCCTGTCTCTTCGTTTCCAGGAACATCTGTGTGTCCTGGTACCCATATGAGGCTGATTTTCCTTGTTTTTTGTAAACTTTCTCTGGCGTTTCTACACTCGGACACCAATTTGGATGTGATCTTGTTTGATCCTATCGCCATGATTGCTGCGTTGCTGTCCGAGTAGATGAGAATAGATCCTCGACTTCTGTTGTCGAGGCTTTCCTGAACGTAGGTGAGTATATCATATACTTCGGCCTGGAACACTGAGGCGTATTTGCCTAGACGAACTGAGATTTCTCTCTTTGTACCTTTCTCGTAAACTCCTGCGTCAGACATTCCCCCAAGTCTTGATCCATCTGTATACCAGGTTGATCCGTAGACAGGTGGTCTGCCGGGCGCAGCGGCTTCCCATTCATCCCTCGTGGGGATAATGATTTTTGGTCCCTTTTTAAAATTCAGAACCGGTGGGATGCTATCTCTTTCCATTTGTAGGATTGGACAGCCCCCCTTTGCCTTGTTCCAAATATTGGAGTGTCCATGGTCTGCCTCCGTACCAATCCATTGGCCTGTACCTTGGAGTCTGTAGGCAGTACGCATGGCTTTATGTTCAATGACTGGGTGCAGAGGTGGCAGTCCCAGCAGAACTTCTAGAGCTCTGGTAGGCGTCGTTCTCATAGTACCTGTCATTCCTAGGCAAGCCAGTCTTTGTACTTTATCTAGTTCATTTCTGGACTTGCTTCTTGTGGTGCCGGTCCACCAAACGATGGACCCGTACGTTAGCGTCGGGCGAATTATTGCCGTATATATCCAATGTAGGGTTTTTGGTGTCAAGCCCACGTCTTACCAAAGGCTCTCCTGCATGCCCAGTGGGAGCAGATAGCCTTCTTGGTGCGATTTTCAATTTGCTCGTTCCAGGTCAACTTGGAGTCTATGATGACTCCAAGGTGTTTCGTCGACCCTTTGTAAGGAAGATGTCTTCCTGAGATACGTTTATCTGGAAGAGTTCCTATTTTGCGTTTCTTGGTAAAGAGTACCAAGTCCGCTTTTTCTGCATTGACTCTCAACCCTCCGGTAGTCCACTCTGCTAAGAGTATTGGGTTCAAGTAATTGAATAAAATACCATGGGTTCAATTAATTGAATAAAATACCACCCTCAGTTGAAATGTGTTTATTCGCCGAACGACACCAGTACCACCATACATCCGATATTTAGAAATACATATTTTTACCAAAAATATCATAAAATAAAGCAGGATATTTGACCGCGTAGTTTTATATGGGATATTCCCTATATATGAAATCATATTTTGATGCAACCGACTTGTTTTCTTAAACTCGATCATAAAATTTGATTTATACATGGCGATTTCCATTAATATCTAATTACAATTTATCGATTACACAACCTTACAGAAATTCTGCCAAACATTGCCCCCCCCCTCACTCTCCCCGAGAATTAAGTTCTATTTGGCATTTTATACCATTCTCAACTTGTTGAATACAAAATACTAGATTATTGACAAAGCGATCGTACTCTTTCTTATTTTTACCCTGCAAAATAAAAGTCGCACACGCCCCTGCTTCCTTCAAGAACACAACCCTACTCACCACACGCCACTAACTTCATTGTTGAGCTCACACATAATTGAATATCAAGTATCATCCACGAAAAAAACGAGCCCGTATAGTGGGCAATGGAATTCGAGATTCCTCTCCATGTTGCGGGAAACAGGAAATATAAGTATACAATACACAATATAATTCGACCTTGGTGCTTGGAAGTGTTTTCGAATAAAATGGAGAAACGCCAAGGGGACTCTTCCGGACTATTTTTGATTCCCCTCAGGATTTTCGTCAGGGTTTCCGAAAAAGGAAATTCGAATATCTAGCGTTTGCTGGAAACTGGGTCACAAACGTGTGAATGAGTGAAAGAATGGTGTGGAAAAAATTGAAGGATGGAAATGTCGGAAGAGGAGCTTTTAAATAGAATTATATAAGCTTACTCGCATCAGTGTCGGACTGTGGGTCATTTGCCCCCCTGAGCAATTGCCGAAAATACCCCCAAAACATCTCACACATTGGAAGTTTGACCTATAGGGGAATTTGATTACAGTAAAAATATCTATATTTGTCATAATAATAAAAATTTGTTAGAGTAACGTGTCGACTAATTCATTAGAACTGTATTTTATCTGTATTCAATAATAAAAATTGTATAATGGACACACAATTAACAAATAAAATAAATAATAAAAAAACATTTTGAAGACAATCTTTTATTTAATAAGCCGAGTACTAAAACGTATATGAGTTCAAGTAAAAATAATAATATAAATTGGTTAAGCAAGTAAACCAAATAATATGTAATAGTATAATAATAGTTCTCTATTATTTCGAGGAGTCATCATTTCTCAGTTACCTACTTTAGTTAAATAAAACTTTTACAGAAAAGTTAATAATGTTTTAAGTTTTCTATTTTGAATGAATATAATCTACTATATAGTCGTCAAAATATAGGTTTTTTTTTCCAAAACGGGCAGAGTATACAGATAATCAAGTTCATTGTAGTTAAACGTATAGAAGGCCATGGAATTCATGTCAAACCTAGTAATTCTAACTTTTGACGGTCCCTGAGTATAAATTATCTAAATAAATTCGTTGTGTTGTAGAGTTTATAAGAATGGAGCGGTTTGCGAAATACGTGTTATGGAAGTTTTGTTTTGAAATTAGTGAAATTAAAATGTATCCTTAGAACCAAAAATTTTTAACGTATTTATTAAAAGAATACCGGCCCGAAATTTCTCATTTGCTTCTGGTGTGTAAAAAATATGGAGCTCTTCGTGGATTACAGCAGAATAAGATTGTTTCAAAGTACTACATATATTTTATGAAACATAAACAATTAATACATTTTAGTGAATGTTCGCTTTTATATTCTACATTAAGGAAAGAAGACAGGAATTTCAACAACATTCAGATGCTTTAGTTAAAAATGTTTGTTTGTGTTAAAATATAAGAACTAACGTAGTAACAACATATATTTTTGTAAATTTTGAATTTTCAAGTACATATTATATGGTAAACTGTTGTACAATATAATTTTTTATTCTTGTTAGTGACGTTCGTGAGGATTTGCATTGAATCATTTTAAAGAGAAAAGTGATACGCCACTGCTATTTCGCAAAGTAAAAAATTATTTTTAAAATCCTCATTCCTTTCTGAGCAAATCCGGTCAAATGTTATTTTTTTCGTTTGACATACGGTTTTGGCATAAAAAAATAAAATTCATTCAATTGCACGTTATGATGAAATTGGGTATTATCACGGATTAAAAACGTATCTAGTAGGTAAGAAGCAGATTTTGTTTTGTAAACATAAACAGTTCTAATTTATTCATTGAATTACGGATTCTAACTGTGATATTCATGTATATTTTGATTTGTGTTACTTACATTAAGAAACACTTCCACGAGTTTCAGCAAAAAGATACTACCCGTCTTGCTGCTGGTTATACTCTAAGACAAAATTATAATTTAATAGTTCCTATTCTCAAATTAACTTCTGTAGCTAACGGACCTCATATCATGTCTATGAAATTATATAATAAACTTCCAATATTCATTAAAAAAAATTGTAATCTCATAAATTTCAAAAATAGTGTTAAAAATATTCTCTACAAAAATGCCTTTTACTCAATAGATGAATATTTTCAAACTGATCTGGCTGCTTGACATTATGAATGTTTGCTTGTATACTATTGTATTGTTTATACTCTTTTCTTACTTGTTTTATGTGAGTCTCTTCTACCTCTCCTATTGTATTCTTGACTCAATTTTAACTGCCATTTTATTTTATTTATCTTTTTTGTATTTGAATTCCATGAAATGAAAAGTATTATATTGTATTGTAATCGATGAAAGAAATTTACATTTCGTGTATAAAATAATTTATTAAAATCGTAGCGAAGCGCTTTCGACCTTCAGGTCATCATCAGTGTTACCTGAGCACACAACTGAATAATTTTTGCCCTCAGTTCATCTAAATTGGTGGCACGTTCGAACTCATGCCAATATACCTCCGATTTCGAGAGGTGCTACATCTGGTGATCGAGGTGGCCAGTTGATTGTACCTCGCGTAAAAATAAACCGATCGGGAAATAATTTATTCAAAAATGTAACCACCGTGCCTGCATTGTGGGCAGGACAACCATATTGTTGGAACCACACGTCGTTAAAGTCAATCGGAAGAGCGCGTACTGCAGGAATTATTTGATTTTGCAAAAGTTGCAAATATTTTGCTGCATTTGAATTCCCTTCAATGAAAAATGGGCCTATGACGTGATCGCCTAAAAGTCCACACATTTAATTTTCTTGGGTACTGTGTCCTCACAGCAATACTCAAATATTTATTTTTACGAGACCAATAACGTACTACGGATGGGTTGTGTTTTCAATGAATTGAGAAGGACGATTCATCAGTAAATAACACCTTTTTTAGAAATGCCCTATTGCATTTTTCGACCATCGTTTCAAAAAACTCCATACGTCTGAAATGGTCTCCAGGCAAAAGTTCTTGTGTGGTCTTGACTTTGAAACAATGATAACCGTTTCTCTTCAAAATATTCCTTACAGTTCTTTCATTTAAATTCACTTGAACAAGGTGTCGTTTCTGCCAATGCACACACTTATGTTTCTCTTATTTCCCGTTCCTCGGGTATTTGTCTAGGATGCAGTGGTGGATTTGTGGGACAACATTTCTTACAATGTGCTGCTACACACCCAAAATTCTGAAATTCATTAATAATTGAAAGAACAGTCGCTTCCGTAGGTACAGGTCTATCTGCAAAAACCACTACGAATAGATTTCTAGTATCTTGTACAGAATTACCCCCAAAGTACCACTTAACGATCTGTACTTTCTCTGCGGTTGTGTAAATAGGCGGCATGTTTCAAAAGGTAATAATTGTCACGGTCTTTTGTTTTCGCAGCCACGGCTCGGCAAGAATGAGTCGAGTGGCTGTGCGCTGTGTCGCATTGCCACGTGGTCAGTTAATTTGTCGGGTGGGGTAACAGGAGGGGCGCACAGCAGTGCGTCTCTGTTGTTTATGTGGTATTATCATATCATTGCGTTCCTTGTTGCTCGTGTAGATTTACGTCTATACCACAGAAAAATTGTTTCCGATACTGTATATGGGCTTGCTGATGGTAACGCACTGGAAGCCAGGTAGTTGTAGAAAAATAGAAATATTGCGGATGAACATTTTCAAACATCTATAGAAGGTTGAGCAAAAAGGGAAATTTGAACCAGATAATCATCTAAGAGGAGTACGACGTACTGCGAGAACACCAGAAATTGAGGTAGTGGGTTTGAATTCAATTAAGGAAGATTGCGGATTGAGTATGGGAAAAATTGGGAACTATTTGAATATCTCACATATTCTTGTTTGGGAAATTCTCCATGAATTTTTATTATATCCCTACCATATCCAACAAATTTAGGCGCTACTCTCTCGCGACTTTCCATTACGGTTAAACTTTTGGCAATGGCTTCCTCAAAAAGTGTATAAAAAACCATTATTTTATACTGACATTTTATTCACCGATGAAGCCAATTTTTTCAGAAACGCCATCCAGAAAGAGATAAGTGCCATGTGAAGTGGAATGAATAGAAAAATCGAATATAAAATTGAACCAGAGAAAGGTAGATCTCAGGTGAAAAACAACTACTTTCCTGGCAAATACCACGCAGAACGTTGAATGATATTCACCTGAAAATCAATGCATACTTCCATATAATATCAATGGACATTGAATGCAAATGTTTCTTTCTGATAAGCTCGATTATGTTTAATTTATGTCGTGTTCACCTAACAATCCGCATACCGGTTTCAGGCTTCTTGGCCCTCATCAGTACGGAGTAGTCAACCAGCCAAAGGTCCAAAGAACTCTGGCTGAAGTGAGACACAACGTAAACAAACCATCATCGATCTTGTAACACCTATAGGTACGCCGGAAAAGATAAACTTTAACTGGCGGTACCTAGTGACAGAAAGAAACACTCCGAAAATCTCCCACCTCGATAGGTTTCTAAATAAAGATTCCTTCTCAGTAGGAGTGGCAAGCCCGTCTAGCATATAGTGAGAGATAAGTGCCATGTGAAGTGGAATGAATAGAAAAATCGAATTTAAACGGTTTTCTTCACATAAAGGATTCAATATAAAATTGAACCAGAGAAAGGTAGATCTCAGGTGAAAAACAACTACTTTCCTGGCAAATACCACGCAGAACGTTGAATGATATTCACCTGAAAATCCACCTTTCTCTGGTTCAATTTTATATTGAATCCTTTATGTGAAGAAAACCGTTTAAATTCGATTTCTAGCCATCCAGAACTTTCACAGTGATAATTTTTGGGCTGAAGAAAACCCATTCAGTCCCGTTACCAGAAGCAGTTTTCCGTTAATGTGTGGGCTGCAACATGTGGTGATTATTTCATTGGACCTTATTTTATGGACTTCAGTGCTCTGGCACGCAAATATTTGAACCACAATTACAATAATCGCCGGATAGATCGCCGAGGACCACAGACAATAGTTTATATTATTTCCTATGGGGTCATCTATAAACATTACAGCACACCAGTTCATACTGAAGAGGAGTTGAGAAATCGCAACATAGCTTCTTGCGACACTATTAGAAATAGTTCCGGTATTTTCCAAAGAGTTTCTCTATCTATGTTGTTAATGTACAAAATGAATAGAACTGGTCCCAGGATGGATCCCTGAGGCACTCCCATCTGAACCAGTTTCATTTCTGATACTGAAAACGAGAGTGAATTACCGTTATCAAATCTTAGTGAAACATATTGACTCCTATCGGCGAGGAAGAAAAAAATCTAAGTTTCAAGAATTGGGGTTTGTCGTTCTTAAGTGAACGAATTTGAAAATGGAAACATTCTCTTGAATATTGATAGAAAGATTTTTCTGTGAATTGAAGAAATACACGATTAAAATGAAGTTATTTTTTGTGAATGTCTAACAGAAAACAACTACTTTCCCGGCTAAAGCCACGCTGGACATTGAACTACATCTGATAGATATTCTGAAAAAGCCTTAACTCAAAAGAAAAAATCTGAAATTGAAAATTTGCATTTTCATTCAGATAGTTATTTGATTTTCCATTCCAGTCTTAACTAAGAACTCATAAAGATGAATGAGGCAAAGAAGAATGTTTTCCAAAAGAGAGTACCCACCAGAAATCATTCGTAACATTGACGCAGGAGAGACATCGCATTAATTAGGTCTTCAATCCATTTTTGTCGACGAGAATCTATTTCACGCTTCCACGATCATCAGGAAGACCGGAAGAAATGGGAAAGACATTTTCAAGAAGCAATCTCACTTTGCAAAGATGGAAAGAGTTAGAATCATTCCTTTTGGAGAGACACTTTGAAATTAGTGTTTTCTGACATTAAAACCTGTCATGGGGTATGATAGATTGATTTGTTGAAAATATAAACAGGATGTTCATATAATCAGATGTGGATTCATCTGCGACTGAAAGATAAACTTCAGTCACTATCTTCCATCGTCAAGATAACCTCTTGTGGGGTATTCATGTTGAAAAGGGAAACATTCTCTTGAATATTGATGGAAAGATTTTTCTGTGAATTGAAAAATCCACGATTAAAATGAAGTTATTTTTTGTGAATGTCTAACAGAAAACAATTACTTTCCCGGCTAAAGCCACGCTGGACATTGAACTACATCTGATAGATATTCTGAAAAGGCCTTAACTCAAAAGAAAAAATCTGAGCTTGAAAATTTGCATTTTCATTCAGATAGTTATTTGATTTTCTATTCCACTCTTAATTAAGAACTCATAAAGATGAATAAGAATAAAGAAGAGTGTTTTCCAAAAGAGAGTACTCACCAGAAATCATTCGTAACATTGACGCAGGAGAGATATCGCATTCATTAGGTCTTCAATCCATTTTTGTCGACGAGAATCTATTTCACGCTTCCACGATCATCAGGAAGACCGGAAGAAATGGGAAAGACATTTCCAAGAAGCAATCTCACTTTGCAAAGATGGAAAGAGTTAGAATCATTTCTTTTAGAGAGACACTTTGAAATTAGTGTTTTCTGACATTAAAACCTGTCATGGGGTATGATAGATTGATTTGTTGAAAATATAAACAGGATGTTCATATAATCAGATGTGGATTCATCTGCGACTGAAAGATAAACTTCAGTCACTATCTTCCATCGTCAAGATAACCTCTTGTGGGGTATTCATGTTGAAAAGGGAAACATTCTCTTGAATATTGATGGAAAGATTTTTCTGTGAATTGAAAAATCCACGATTAAAATGAAGTTATTTTTTTGTGAATGTCTAACAGAAAACAACTACTTTCCCGGCTAAAGCCACGCTGGACATTAAACTACATCTGATAGATATTCTGAAAAGGCCTTAACTCAAAAGAAAAAATCTGAAATTGAAAATTTGTATTTTCATTCAGATAGTTATTTGATTTTCTATTCCAGTCTTAATTAAGAACTCATAAAGATGAATAAGAATAAAGAAGAATGTTTTCCAAAAGAGAGTACTCACCAGAAATCATTCGTAACATTGACGCAGGAGAGACATTGCATTCATTAGGTCTCCAATACATTTTTGTCGACGAAAATCTATTTCACGCTTCCACGATCATCAGGAAGACTGGAAGAAATGGGAAACACATTTTCAAGAAGCAATCTCACTTTGCAAAGATGGAAAAAGTTTGAATCATTTCTTTTGGAGAGACACTTTGAAATTAGTGTTTTCTGACATTGAAACCTGTCATGGGGTAGGATAGATTGATTTGTTGAAAATATAAACAGGATGTTCATACAATCAGATGTGGAATCATCTGCGACTGGAAAATAAACTTTAGTCACTATCTTCCATCGTCAAGATAACCTTTTGTGAGGTATTCATGTTGAAAAGGGAAACATTCTCTTGAATATTGATAGAAAGATTTTTTTGTGAATTGAAAAATCCACGATTAAAATGAAATGGAAGATATTGACTAAAGTTTATCTTTCAGTCGCAGAAGATTCCACATCTGATTATATGAACATCCTGTTTATACTTTCAACAAATCAATTGAACTAATTTGTTATCATTATCATTTTAATTCGAAATTCTTCATTACTGAGATTCTTCTCCAATGTTAGGTACGGAAACTAATATTTTATCACTTATATTCAGGAAGGCTTTTCTGTCTCAGTCCAACATGAGAATATTTGAGGAACTTATTGCCCCTTGCACTGCGAAATTCGTAAACCATTCATCTGTGCAGATTACAGCCGGCGTCTTCCAAATATGGCCATATTTCCGGAATATAATTCATGCGGATATTGTGGACTTATCTTGATGTTCTAGGAGATTCTGTAATTTCTGGGGAATTTCCTATTCGTGGAACTAATGGGCTTTGTGTAGCATTAACATATTTCATTTATGTGTACGATTCGCGTTTCCAGTGGAATGTTTGGAATTTGTAAAATTTGTTTGTCATTCAATCGATTTTAATTCAACAATATATATATATATATATATATATATCGATAAGCGGCGACTTATGACTCAACAAAATACCGAATAAGCTGTTCATGCTAAAAACTCGACTAATTTCAAGTAATATTTGTGCTATTTGTACTGAGAAGAGATCATCTGAAATTCTTACCCTGAAGTAGACAAAAGGGGTCAAGAGTGTGTTTCAGCTCTATTCATAGAATTACCAGCGCTTATTTTTCACCTAATTTAGCTCCCAGATCAGTGGTTGTTAATGATAATGCGACTTATCATAATGAACAAGTGAATAGAGCCCCTTTATCTACTGGTAAATAATGATAAGTTTTTTTTCATTACCTGAAATGTTATCATTTTGAGGGTTCTTTCCATACAGACTTATAAGCGATATTCGAAATTTCTTCGCCCATTTCTCAACATTTCCGGACCCACTGCACGACACTCATCTACAATTATTCTGCCTAGATCATCAAGGGACATCAACTTTATTATATTGGTACTTGCCTTCCAATTTATTTCCCTGTGAAATAGTGATTGAAAATTGACGTGACAGGTGCAACAAAATGTGAGGAAGCTCCATCTTGTTGAAAGGTGAGCTGACTTTCAAGTAGATTATCATAGTATTCAAGAAGCTGAGTGATGGCGGGGTTTACAGTTGTATCAAGAAATTCGGGATACTTTTGTCCGTTGAGGTTACCAACAATGAAATATGGACCTACAATATGGTCTTCCAAAATCCCAACCCAAATTTTTAATTTCTGGGGTGTTGTTCACATGTCTATTAAAAAAAAGGAAGATTCATCAGAAAACACCCATTGTAGAGGTACTTATTATCACCAATCAATAACTGTCTCATGATTTCACAAAACTCTGTACGTCTGTCTGGATCATCTCCATTCCGGATTTTATAAGGATATAATTTTGCTTCTTTCAGAATTTGATGCTGCTTTCGGAAAATCCATAAATAGTCTCAAATTGTCTCAAAGATTGAATGCTGTCCACCACTGCATGTCCTATTACTGCAACATAGACTTTGCTCCTTCATAATTATAAATTTGCACTGATTCTGACTCCATGAACTTATACATCACTTATTTCATGTACTGATATAATACCTTTTTAGCCTAGATGAATTTCATTGAAAATTCGAGCCATAGCTCCGCATATCGTCCATTTTCAAAATACGTAGCAACAATTGCTGGTCCTTCTTCTATAGTATAAACCATTTTCGACTGTTTTCACACGATTGAATGAAGAAAATGTAATACATCAATATACCAAGGCTTAACCAAAGATATACGTTCAAGAACACAGGGGAAAAAAGTTAATATTTTTATAAAAACTTCTGTTCTACCTTCCAAACTATCATTTCTGAAAGCATTCTATTTTTCGTACAGTGATTTGGAAACCAACAAACAGCCTAGGAATTATTATTGTCAGCAAATATTCTTCAATAATTTCAGACTAGTGTGAAAATTGTAATGTCCTGCTATTTTGGACTGTTTCACTGTCATATGATATATGAAATTGTCTTGTGGGGAAATTCCACCCATTCAAACATAATTTTTGTTTTACAAGAAGAGTAATTCGAATAATATCAGGGGCCGGTTACAGAGACCACTGCCATGCTCTATTTGTTGATCTCCAGATCATGCCTTTCCCACCGCTTACATATACGCCACTCTGCTTGAAATACATCAAAACAGATCAGATTTTGCTCCACAATCGTATACGCACCAACACCTAACAAGGTCAGGAAACCTCTTGAGAACGCCAAGATATAGACTTTCTGTATCACAGAAGAATTCATTGAATAGTGTATTCTATTATATAAACTATACTAGACCCTACTGTATAAGATATATTCAAATGTATTAATTTAATTTAATTTAGTTTCAACCCGCACAAGAATTTTTTAATTCTTTTTGGGTATCTCATTTATTGTACAATCTCTCTATGTATTACTATGAAAATTGTCCTCTGTACAATAAAATTACTATTACTACTATATAAGTCTATATAAGTACCTCGTACGTTTACAATGACTTTGCTCTGAGTGAACCTTTTTATTCCTGTATTGTTAAATTGTTGTAAGACGTAGTCATACACTTTTACCTCTACCTGAGTGACCTGCTACAAATGTATTATAACATGTAAACGTAGTCAATAAGTTCCTCTATCTCTCTCTCTCTCTTTCAGGTAATGAGAAAAAAAACTTATCTTGATTTTCTATTATTTTTCATTGAAACTTGATCGATTCTCGATTGCATCATGGGTTTGCGATTAAATTCCCTTCAAAATGATGTATCACAAGTATGATCGTCCCATTGAAGATTCTGAAGTACGGGTTGCTGGGGGGGGAGGGGGATGATAGCATTGTTACATCCCACACTATTTATTTAGGGATACTCATTTTCTCCACCCCGGCTAAACGACGTTCAGGCCGTTGTTTCGTTATCAAAAGATTAACCCTCTTGTAACGCCACTGGGTTGAGTCAAATCGTTATTCCATATAATTAGCCTAAGACGCTAAGGACGCTTCTAGTATATAAAGCATATACTCGATTAGTCCTTTGTTGAAAAGTTGCGCGATAAACTACAATTTTGTTGGGTATTAGCAGCAATTTATAAAGAATTTATTTGCACTGAAGTTAACGGACACGAGCGGCTGTATCCATTACCCTCTTTCTAACACCCAGGAACATAGGTTGTTTATTGGGGAGTATATACCGTTCGCTTGAACTCTATATCAATAAAAAGGCACTGGGAATCAAAGACACCTTATATTCATAAATGAAATTATACATAAGATAAGACAAGAAAACAAATAATACACTGTTATTTTTAGAATGCCACTTTTGTGGTAACTTTCAAGAAATTATAATAAAAAAAAAACAAAAGCTGTTAATAATGGAGATAAAAAAAAATAAAATAACTAAAGAACTGCACTCTCTACAAACATCTTCCTTTCAATCCTGCATAATCCATTCCTATCTTTATAGACTGAGTCACCTTTTTACCAAAAGTAAATTGACAAAATTAGTGAATAGGACATAGATAAACAAACAAATAAGAACACAAAGAAAACATTTGATATAGGTAACAACATGCCCACTTTCACTGGTGATTTCTCAATACTATGGATGGTGAACTTAAAGGCAAATGACCCTGGCTTAGTACCTCTCGACAATGTTTCTTTTTATGGGAGATAAATGTATGCATAACATGTATATTAAGAAAAGCATATAATATGAATAGGAAACCAAAACATTAATTTCAATAATAGGAATTAATTACCTAGGTCGAAATGTCCATTTGCCCTCCTTGGATCGCACTCGAATAGTTTCCCGATTAACGTTTATTATCTCCCACCTTGTCATGGGTCGTTACCGGATCATGTTACAGGATGAATTATTTGTTCAGTTTTATGGACATCAACAAAGAAACGTCATTCGATCGAGAGAACGCAACACTGGAAAAGTAATTTCAACGGGATGTACTTTCGTGTTTACAACACATGAATTGAACTATTATTAGAGTGATTAGAATTTGTCCGTATTTATGCGGTGAAACCATGTTTTACACTGACTCTAGTCAAAAGAATGTCATGTTAGTATTTTTAACGATAGGTGTTTACCGTGGAAAGATTTTATTTCTCGTGACAGTTTGTTTTTTTATACTGGTATTAATACGAAGGCATACTGAGTTTCTCCACGTATGATAGACGTGATTATTCTACGGACTACTGTTCGGAACTAACATGACATTCTTTTGACTAGAGTCAGTGTAAAACATGGTTTCACCGCATAAATACGGACAAATTCTAATCACTCTAATAATAGTTCAATTCATGTGTTGTAAACACGAAAGTACATCCCGTTGAAATTACTTTTCCAGTGTTGTGCGTTCTCTCGATCGAATGACGTTTCTTTGTTGATGTCCATAAAACTGAACAAATAATTCATCCTGTAACATGATCCGGTAACGACCCATGACAAGCGTCGGAGATAATAAATCCGGTTAATCGGGAAACTATTCGAGTGCGATCCAAGGAGGGCAAATGGACATTTCGACCTAGGTAATGAATTCCTATTATTGAAATTGATGTTTTGGTTTCCTATTCATATTATATGCTTTTCTTAATATACATGTTATGCATACATATATCTCCCATAAAAAGAAACATTGTCGAGAGGTACTAAGCCAGGGTCATTTGCCTTTAAGTTCACCATCCATAGTATTGAGAAATCACCAGTAAAAGTGGGCATGTTGTTACCTATATCAAATGTTTTCTTTGTGTTCTTATTTGTTTGTTTATCTATGTCCTATTCACTAATTTTGTCAATTTACTTTTTTGGTAAAAGGTGACTCAGTCTATAAAGATAGGAATGGATTATGCAGGATTGAAAGGAAGATGTTTGTAGAGGTGCAGTTCTTTAGTTATTTTATTTTTTTTATCTCCATTATTAACAGCTTTTGTTTTTTTTATTATAATTTCTGAAGTTACCACAAAAGTGGCATTCTAAAAAATAACAGTGTATTATTTGTTTTCTTGTCTTATCTTATGTATAATTTCATTTATGAATATAAGGTGTCTTTGATTCCCAGTGCCTTTTATTGATATAAAGTTCAAGCGACGGTATATACTCCCAATAAACAACCTATGTTCCCTGGGTGTTAGAAAGAGGGTAATGGATACAGCCGCTCGTGTCCATTAACTTCAAGTGCAAATAAATTCTTTTATAAATTGCTGCTAATACCCAACAAAGTGTAGTTTTTCGAGCAACTTTTCAACAAAGGACTAATCGAGTATAGGCTTTATATACTAGAAGCGTCCTTAGCGTCTTAGGCTAATTATATGGAATAACGATTTGACTCAACCCAGTGGCGTTACAAGAGGGTTAATCTTTTGATAACGAAACAACGGCCTGAACGTCGTTTAGCCGGGGTGGAGAAAATGAGTATCCCTAAATAAATAGTGTGGGATGTAACATTGGTGTCAGGTGTGGGGTGTAACACTGATGTCAGGTGTGCGAGTAATAATTGAGGAAGTACATTAACGCATATATACAAATAAAACGGTCATACCGAACAATTCGCAGAACTCAATATCAGAAAAGTATAAGAAAGATTTTATTTAGTAAATAATTCATCCAAAAGGAGGAAAGTTCTCAATATGACTCCTCCAGGGGGACCTTCGTCAACAACAACTCCTGTAGTGCAGGTTCTGCCAAATCCAGAGCCAACAATAGCAATCACATTAGATAATATACCCTATTATAACGGGCAGACGAGTATAAAAAGATTTTATTAGGATAATTGAAGATACAGCCGCTCTAGCTGGATGGACAGAATTGCAAATAGTATCTATCGTTCGATTGAAACTAAGAGGCATTCGAAACAACTCATTGACGCCGACAATCAATTGAGAAATACAGCAGTATGGAACAGTTTGAAAAGAGGTTTACAGAACAGTTTGGTATAGCTAAAATACCAGGGGCAGGACAAAGGGGAATTATTAGAATGCCGACAACGTAGATCTGAACTTGCCGCCAATTTTGGCACGTCTGAAAGTTTGTGCTGCAAAATTTTAGTCTTAACCGGAACAGCTGACGTAGATCGGATATTATTGCAACGCCATGAGCAAGATGTAATCACGCAGTTTGCTAGGGATTATTGGACCCATCAGGAAGCATACTATCCGCTAGTCCTGATACACTGACCGAAGCTATCGAACTAGCCGATAAAGAAGAGCTCATAGAAAACCTAACTAGGCCAGGAGAGAGAAGTTTTAGAAATGTCACAGCAAATGGACCACCAGCAACGATAAAGACATGCCAGTATTGTCGTAGAAGAGGACATGAAATTAGGGACTGTAGGTTAAAAAACAGAACTTGCTTCAATTGTAATCAGCCGGGTCATATGTCATACAACTGTAAAAACAGGAATGGACAAAGAAATATGGACAGAAGAAATTTAAATGGCCACCCGGTTCGCAATTCTCCTCCGTTGGGAACCGCAGACAACCGCCATTAAAACACAACACGGTAAATAGGAGGCCAACACACACGATACTAACCTATACCACGGGAGAAGCCCAGCGAAACGTCATAGTTCTAGAAATTGATGGAATTTTTCGCACTACCCTGGTAGACACGGGTGCCGAAGTATCGTTGGCCCACGTTAGCAGTACGCACGGTATGAAAGTTAATTACGAAGAAAAATTCAATTTAAAAGACGTACAGGGAAATAGAATTCCATATATAGGTACCGTAGTTTTGCCAATAAAACTGAATGAAAGAACCCAAATCGAGCACGAATTTATATTAATCGAAACGAAACATTTGAGCACAGAAATAATTTTAGGTCTAGACTTTCTGCAAAAGTATCAAGTAAAGCTAGATTGGAGAGCAAACAAAATGTATTTGATGGAAGAAATAATTGAACTCCACCACGAGCCAAAACGCATTTATCATACGGAAAATGAGAAGGAAAACCAATGGGACAAACGACCAGAAATTTTAGAGCAACAGTTGAAGAATTTACTACTACGATAGATAGCTGGACGAAAACGATGTCTAAAGAAAACTCGGTCAGATAAGGGAGGCGCCGCCCGCATCAGACTGCGAAGTATTTGGAACTAAATTTTCACATCCAGAAATGAGGTCGGCCGACTCAAACAGAAATCGAGTAGAAAATCCAGGACAGGCAGAAGAACGTGATTTAAAGGAGACACGGTATCAAGAGAAAGCCACGTCCACTGAAAAACCAAAAAAGTCGAAAAGGAAAAGGAAAGATAGAGATAAGCGTTTACAGAAGCAGAACCGGAATAAGGATTTAAGAGAGAGCCTTGTTCACTGACAGAACGACGAACAATAGAGAAAAGAAAATCTCACCACGAGAGGATGAGAAAACTCCACCATCCATCGGGAATATTGGGACAGCCAGGAACACCCTGTATATTAGGAAGGTTAGTTAGGCGATATGGCACGGGAAGCCTGAACGACATTCGTACTGAAAAAGCCAGTTCATCCAAGGATGACTTTTTAATGCCAGAGACATGGAAAACTCAAACTCTGAAAACGAAAATCGTGGAAGACATCCCGCCGTTCCACGGGACAGCCGAAAAGCAGAAATATGTCCGTCTAAGGGCGACATTTCTCTCTAAAGAAACAGGAAGTGGAAAGGAAAATCTAAATTATCCCGAAAACTCAACAGTGAGCAGGAAGAAAAGTCGGGTAGAGAATATACGCACTAAACAGACAGACCACCGATACGAGGAGGCAAATAAGAGCCAGGAACGGATGAAAACAAGGTATAGAAAAATTTTATGAAAATAAAGCCAGTCAAACAGAGAATGAACTACTTATCGGAAGGATAGAAACTCGGACGCCGAATCTTCCAGAAGTAAACAAAAATAGTTATACAGGGAGGTGAAAAAGTGACTGAAGAAAATTATGGGACAGGACTGTACTGCCAAAAGATATGATTTTACCCCTAGAGCAATGACAATATGTATGGTTAGAACAAAAAGAAAATTATTGTCGGAAAATATTATAGTTGAAGATAAAGCAGCTATAAAAGGGGCTGGATGATCGCGAGATCGATAGGAAAAATGATACCGAAATACCCATCAAAATAATAAACATTTTGGAACAGGAACGATCATACCCGGAAACATATTATAGCTCATGGTTTCGAGGCCGATACAGAAAATAAAGTGGAAACTACGACGAATGGACTCATGATCCGTAGCATAAACCTACAAGATGAACAGAAAATTTTACAACAATTACATCTCGAGAATCCAACGGAAGAAGCTCAAATTAAATTGGCCACCCTCATCAAGAGTACATTGATGTATTTAAGGCCCCTAGTCAAAAATTAACTTGTACCCATCTAGTAAAGCACAGGATACACACTGAGGATGTTCCGCCTATTTCGAAACGACCTTATCGAATTCCATACCAGCGGCAGAAGATAATGCACCAAGAAATTAAGGAATTGTTGGATAACGAAATACTAACATGACATTCTTTTGACTAGAGTCAGTGTAAAACATGGTTTCACCGCATAAATACGGACAATTCTAATCACTCTAATAATAGTTCAATTCATGTGTTGTAAACACGAAAGTACATCCCGTTGAAATTACTTTTCCAGTGTTGTGCGTTCTCTCGATCGAATGACGTTTCTTTGTTGATGTCCATAAAAATGAACAAATAATTCATCCTGTAACATGATCCGGTAACGACCCATGACAAGCGTCGGAGATAATAAACCCGGTTAATGGGGAAACTATTCGAGTTCGACCCAAGGAGGGCAAATGGACATTTCGACCTAGGTAATGAATTCCTATTATTGAAATTAATGTTTTGGTCTCCTATTCATATTATATGCTTTTCTTAATATACATGTTATGCATACATATATCCCCCATAAAAGAAACATTGTCGAGAGGTACTAAGCCAGGGTCATTTGCCTTTAAGTTCACAATCCATAGTATTGAGAAATCACCAGTAAAAGTGGGCATGTTGTTTACCTATATCAAATGTTTTCTTTGTGTTCTTATTGTTGGTTTATCATGTCCTATTCACTAATTTTGTCAATTTACTTTTGGTAAAAGGTGACTCAGTCTATAAAAGATAGGAATGGATTATGCAGGATTGAAAGGAAGATGTTTTGTAGAGAGTGCAGTTCTTTAGTTATTTTATTTTTTTTTATCTCCATTATTAACAGCTTTTGTTTTTTTTTTTTATTATAATTTCTTGAAAGTTACCACAAAAGTGGCATTCTAAAAATAACAGTGTATTATTTGTTTTCTTGTCTTATCTTATGTATAATTTCATTTTATGAATATAAGGTTTCTTTGATTCCCGTGCCTTTTTATTGATATAGAGTTCAAGCGAAGGATTTATACTCCCAATAAACAACCTATGTTCCCTGGGTGTTAGAAGAGGGTAATGGATACAGCCGCTCGTGTCCGTTAACTTCAGTGCAAATAAATTCTTTTTATAAATTGCTGCTAATACCCAACAAAATTGTAGTTTTTCGAAGCAACTTTTCACAAAGGACTAATCGGTATGGGCCTTATATACTAGAAGCGTCCTTAGCGTCTTAGGCTAATTATATGGAATAACGATTTGACTCAACCCAGTGGCGTTACAAGAGGGTTAATCTTTTGATAACGAAACAACGGCCTGAACGTCGTTTAGCCGGGGTGGAGAAAATGAGTACTCCTAAATAAATAGTGTGGGATGTAACAGCATAATGATGATGACATATTTGGTGGAAGAGTTCCCCTCGAAAAAAAAATCGTCGGGTCTCAGCGATTTTCAGGGTTCAAAATTTGAATGAGAATCCCGATCTTTTAACTAAAAAATATTATGATTGATGAGTCATCCTTTCCTAGGGCAGGAGTTTCAATAGGAAAAATCGAGGTCGTGGGGAAAACAACAGAAAAAGATTGGTTAAACAAATAAAGAAACAGTAAGAAAAACTGTCAGCGTTTGATGCGGAATTTTAAAATAAAATTTTGGCCCTATATTTTATGATTAAATATACTCATCAGATGTAGAAAATATTCGTTTACAGAATTTTTCGAACCGAGCTTCCATATGATTTGGATGCGAAATGGGTATATCCGTTCAAGAACATATAATAATGTATTCCCAATATGAATAGAAAATAATGGAAGTATTAATGGACATTTAACAGTTCGGACTTGATCCTATGGATTCATTTTCTGGGGATTTCAACAGACATTGTTAATAATAATACAATATTCAACTTATTACAGACATGATTCGACTTGAAATAAGAATATGAATGTCAATAATGAAGCAATTTCAATGCACTCATAAATATAGGGAGGAGACGTTAACAATTATACATTGACAATAACGGTAGACCATTGAACTCTTTATGAGTTATCTATTTATTTAAATTTCCTAAATACATTTTTTGTTATCTATTTTTCTATAAATTATTTCTTTTTCTTCCTCACTGTAAACCATTTTGATTTCCCATTAAAAGAAATGTCACTATAAAACATTGTATTTTGATAGCATTTCATAAAAAAATTTAGTCATAACCACAACTTTTACATTTACTTTTTTTTTTTAGGCAATAATAACGATGTTGGGGGTGGGAAATTTGTAGTGAATAATCCGGTAATATTCACTTTAACTTCTTATTCACTCAAATCTAGGTAGAGCTCGTCAATATTGAAACGACCACTTTTGCCTTCCCTACCTAACAACAATTCTTCTCGAGGATGCCCGAACTGTGGCTATTATAGAAATTCCATGGCGTACCACATTACTTGGTATAGGCGATACACGAGACGTA
>JAFIRS010006433.1:0-37447 GCA_018342105.1 Gonioctena quinquepunctata
TTCAATTTGCCCTCATAAATGTTTTTAATATTATGAATTTTCAGAGATATATATGAAAAAACATTCAGCAAAAAAAACAACTTTGAACCATAATGATTAGCTGAACTGAATGTTCTCAATGTCTATAAGCTTCAACTTGAATACTACTTCCACATTGAAGTCCAATTTTGAAACTAGTTTCCTAATTTTCCAAATAAGAACACCATTATCAACGATGTTTCTTATTAGTTTCGATGAAACCAGCAAGATTCCCACCATTATAATCAGATATATAGGAACATGAAGAACTCGGCATCCACCAGATTTTTCATTTCAATTTGTTCTAATCAATTTTTAATGTTATGAATGTTTAGAGGTATGAATATATGAAAAAATATGAATACATTATGAAAAATGATCAAGATATGATACTCGAAAAACATGGACGTGTGAAAAAGATCAAATTTATTCATAAAAAAGTGATGGTAGAGGTACAAAGTCTCCCACAATTGTAGTTAATACCATGAATCTAATGGAAATGAATTCTAAGAATCAAAGGCAAAAAAATGAGGTGTTGGTTGTTCCAATTAACCTATAATTCGCTATGATTGCAATATTCTTGTTTATGATGACACTATGTAGATAGTTTTTTCGTGTCTCATAACAGGTATGCACAGGATACTGAGACAAATAGAGATTTCAGATATAAGTCAGTCCTTAAAAATATAGCTAGTAGGAAAAGATCCCCCTTCATCATCCATTATTATTTTCAATTTCTTCATATCTGCAGTACATCAATCTTCCGTTTCTTCCATCATAGAATAGATACAAATAAAACAAATGCACTATACTGGGTCTATATTTGTTTTTTCAGATAAAAATACAAAAAATACAATTGCATGGCAATAAATAAGGATAATAAAAATGCACTCAAGTGGATCGTAAACAATAAGAACATTGATGATTTTTTATTAAAATAGGAAAAAACGTGTATGTAACAAGTAAGGAAATGCAATACACATCAATGTATTTCCTCGTGTGAATTGGAACTTTTTACATTAAATGAGGCATAACCTAACTGGTTACATGAAAAAAAATGTTACTAAGCATTTTTTTGAAAATTTATCGAATTTCAACATAAATCTGATTGTCATTAATTATAGTTACATACATTATAAAAAATGATCAAAATATATATAGGCATCACTTTGTAAAAGATTGAATACATGACCATTACTTTAAAATATGTACCAAACCAGATTGAATGAAAATCATTTGCTGAGGTTGAAAACTTAAAGTGAATGTGATTGAAAAGTTCTTTTTCAACTGAATGAATTGTTTGTGATTTCTTCATCAGAAGTTGTTTTTAATTTCAACATTAATTTTTTTTAGACAAAATGGGAAAGAACAAAGGCCAAAGGTCCGCTTTTTTGACAAGAATCTAACAATATTAGAAATTGAAGATTCCTGAGAAAATATTAAAAAACTGATAGCAAGACATTTTTGTATTCCAAATATTTCACCATATTCTTCGAAGAAATCAAAATATAAAAATCATAGCATCTAAAAATATAATAAAATAAAAAAATGAATAAGTATTCGAAAAATATACGCGTCGTCGGTTAAAAAACAAAATAAAATGATACAAATTATGAGCAAATCATAAAAAAGGGGAAAACAATGAAGTTTCTTGTTGTCACCAAAATATGGAAGACAGTAGAAAAGATATATTAGATCTATAACAGGCATGATTTTTGTAGAAACATGGCTGACTAAAAATATATTGAATATAGATAGTGACAAGTTAATCTTTCAGTCGCAGATGATTCCACATCTGATTTTATGAATATCCTGTTCATATTTTCAACAAATCAATAGAATCAGCATTGTATAGATTTTATTTATTTTGGTTAAACAGGAATGAAATGTGCCTCAAATTCCAAGTGGAATGTTCACAACTGTTCAGAAATAACTCTCTGAAAAATGATAAAGTTCTTTAGAAAATTACTATTTTGGTGTGAACGATTAATTTCCCTGAAAACTCGAACAGTCATATTGAATTCCTTCGTCAAGAAATGTATTTTAGAGTCAGATTTTTTTTGTTCCATTACAATTAAGTGTAAAAGAGGCTATTAATGTAATTTTTTCAAATTTAAAATGTTTCTTCTGAAAAAAAAATGTGTGATCACACATTTTAAAGCATTTGCATGTTCCCTTTTTATTGTATACCAGTGTCAAAGTCCATTTACCTACTAAATAATAGCAGGACAGGGAAAACAGCAATGTTCAATATTCCTATCCTTGATTTTAAATAAATAATGTATCACGAATATCGAAAATTTTAGATATAAAAATCAGTCAATTCATTCAATTAATAAAGGATTTTTTAAGTATTACATTTTGTCTTATCATTCAAATTTTCAACACTAGCATTGGGAACTTTTTCTAACTCATATTTTTCTCGTTAGGTTAATAATACACAACTTATTATAAATAGCAATGTCAAAAATAAATAGCATGTCAAAAATAAATAGCGATGTCAAAAATAAATAGCAATGTCAAAAATAAAAGCAATGTCAAAAATAAATAGCAATGTCAAAAATAAACAGCAATGTCAAAAATAAATAGCAATGTCAAAAATAAATAGCAATGTCAAAAATAAATAGCAATGTCAAAAATAAATATTGGAAAAAATCATATACCGTGGAATATTCTGGAAAATATATTAAAAATAAAGATACATCATTGAAATTTTACCAAATTTGCAAAAACAGTTAAGAATAAATAATTGAATAAAAAAATCTATTATGAATATGCTATTGAAATCCATTTGAAATTCTATCACATTTGCAAAAACGAAACCAAAATGTTTGGATTTTTTATAAAAAATGACGATCATTAAATATTTGAAAATTAATGAATCATTTTCTTTAAAAATTTGAAACAAAGATATCTTTTCTGCTTTAAAAATATGTTCGAAATTCTACTAAATGTATAGACAAAAATAAAAAGATGAATGAGTGCTGCGGACTTATCATTATCTAGAGTTAATTTTCTGATTTTTGAAACTACAGAAGCAAATAATACTATAATAGTTTAAATTCCAAATGATTCAAGATATTGTTTCATTAGTTTTCATGTCCACACTTTTCGAGATCTTTCCAAAGCATTCGATGATATGCCACCAAATTATGGGTGATTGATTCTTATACAGGGTGTAACCTCTTGCACAACCGCCAACAGTTGATAGTCCATCGAAAAATAAACCGATTAGCAGAAAAAAACAAAAAATGGATTGCCTATCAAAACTTCACTGTTTCGCGTTTCCTAAAATTTGGATGAATGTGACAATTTTTTTTTGCATTTTTTTTTCGAATTTTAACCGCTGTAATTTGTTATAAAAGGTATACACTCGACATTCACTGATGTGCAAGTGGTTAGACAACACCCTGTATAAAATACATACTGGAAAACATGTTTTACTTTATTCATTTGTTAGAATAAAACTACGATTCATGGTGGATTTATTATGCAGCAGCATCAATTAACAATTCAAGTAGATAAAGGAGATATTTGTCACTATATAAACTCTACTGATGAGGAAACATTGTAGTCAAGCTGATGAAAATTAGTTTTCAATTGAGCCTGGAAATATTTGTCACTATGTAAACTCTACTGATGAGGTAACTTAGTTTTCAATTGAGACTGGAAATACTTAGAGAAGAGATGAAATATTCTAAGAGAGATGTTATCTGTGAAGATCAACAAGCCCAAAATTTCTTGAAAGCGAATTAAATTGCAGAAATTTGAAAGAGTTCAAGCTGCAACTAGGCCAAGGCGAAAAATCTCTTCCAGAGAGTATGTTCCTCTAGAAAAAAGCACATGAAGGGCCATGGCTAAAAATTACCAGTCTAAGTTTTTCCTAAAATGAGTGAACAGTATACAGTACTATCTGGTAGCTGAATACTGATAGAATGAAAGGTATGATTCCATTCGGCGAAGAATGAACATAACACAGAAAGTTAAGCCAAAAATCAATAACTAACTAACCTCGAATCGAGTGTTGTGTGATTTACATTGATTTTTGACAAAGTTGAGTAAATTATTGATTATTATTCACGCTTTAATTGTTTTCAAGTAATTTATTTAGAAGAATGAAATCGAATGATCTCCAATATTTACCAGTTAGTTGATTACAATGCACAGAATCCGTTATTGTTCAACGTCCGCGCAAACAAAAGGATGAAACTCGGGCAAGTATCCATATTACAGGACGCTAATGTTTTTCACAAGATTTTTCATCTCTTCACGTCATTACAAATAGCCATGTTCAAACTATCAAGCAAGATTCAACGGAATTCGGGGAAGCTAAGGTCGATGGCCATGGAAAACATAGATAGCAATAGACCCAATAAGGTATGTGACGGAACAAAATAAAAAAATAATGGATTTCATCAAATCCCATTACTCTCTCGAAGATACTTCTAGGATGTATTTATTAACCTGAAGAACTAGATGTAGCAAAGCTTCATAGAATGTATGATTCCAACAAGGAGGACAAAATAGAGACATTTTTTGGTTATCCAAGATACATGCAGTACATGCAGTACATGCAGTACTTGCAGATATTTCCGAAAGGGAAGAAAATATAGCTTCATACGAAGAGTGAAAACCATAAAATCATTGGATAAAGCTTTCAAGGAATAAGAGAATATGAAGAAACTTCACTTGACCTAAAAGTTCAAAATTGTAGTATTTAAAAAGATTAGAAAGAAAGGAATCCAGTGAAAAAATGAGCTTGAGGCGATAGCGATAGACTTTCCAAAAAACTTGCCAACGCCAAATCTGATGTTTATTGCCGCGGCAAGATTTTATTACCGCCACCAGCATAATTTCATGTTTCAATATTCAAGTTTTGTCAGAAAATACATCAGTGTATTATACTTCTGATGGGAGCTATGCTCGAAAGTGGGTCGATGATGTTTGTTCATTGTCAGATAATTTTTCTAATAATAACTCAGAAGGTTGGGGCAATGCATTATCTAGCAAACATTATTGATCACCGATTTTTGGGACGGCATTCAACAGCTACTCAAAAAGAGGAGGCTTTCGAGTATTTAAATAATATTAATAGTTCTTTTGTTCCAATTTGTAATGTCTCTTATATCAAAAGTAAGCCCATTTCCAAAGTACTTTTTTGGGGATCATTTTAGGCTTACCCCACCAATAACGTGGTGGAAATCGGTTCCTGTATTGGACTCAGACTGGCCAGACAAGAACGCAATTTTAGAATTGTGTGAACAGTTACACACTGCAGTAGCATCTACAGCAGGGATTGAGAGGACCTTTTCTTCTTTCGGTTTGGTTCAATCGGATTTACGGAATCGCTTAGGAAACCAAAAAGCCAGTAGACTGGTTTGTTCAAGTGTATGAATCAAAATAGATAAAAAGAAAACTAACTAACTGGGCATGGGAACCTGCCATATCTGAAGATTCTGAAGTTATTGTCAATAATAGGAATGACATTGATATTAATAATTCATCAGATGAGGATATACCAATATCAATTGTTTACAAAATAATGTTAAAAATTTTAATTAAAATCTATTTGTTTTTTTTTTTTTAATTAGAGTTATCAATGTTAGAAAAAGGTTTTGTTGTTTGGAAAAGGTTTTTAATTATGTTTGTGTTAAAATAATAAAATAATGTTAAAATATGTTAATTTTGTTCATTATTTTTGTTTTGTCTTTTTAATTAGAGTTAGAATAAACCGTTTTGTTGTTTAGAATATAGGTTTTTGTTAATGTATCTGTGTTAAAATATAGTTTGTGCAAGAAACAATGCTGTTTTTTAATTAAATAATTGAATTTAAAAAATGATATATATCATGTGATATGATATTTAAATAAATATCATGATATTTTCGAACCCTGAAAATTCCAGACTATCACCTCATAATTAAAAAAATCTGTCTGGGTCACAGTGCGAACGACTTGGTATTTCCTTGTTTCCTTCAACGTGTCAACATTGTGGCCACAATCCAGAATTGTTTTAGAAAAGCGGGTTTCGGGATACATAATTTTTATGACCAAGATAAAATTCCATTAGCTCAGTTAACAGAAAAAATTATTTGTTAACAAGTAATCACAGAAGTTGAATTGTCATTTAATAAATGTTAGGAATTGTACACCATAAAAAATGTATCATCGATGGAATATTTTATAATTCACGATGAGAACCTTATTACCAGCGAAATTCCTACAGACGAAGAAATTGTCACTAGAGAACCTTTCTCAAGAGGAAATTTTAAAGGCTTTTGCTACTTCATTTGTATGACCTAAGTGCAGTGTCAATAATTATTGTTGTGTTCAGTATTTCGATTTGCGCTTTTTTATTGAGTTTTATCAGACTTTGGTATTGCGCTTTTTAATTGAGTTTTATCAGACTTTGGTATTGAAATCATGGCTGAACATTTCACGGCCAGGGAAAATGCTGAAATGTTTATGATTTATTGGGAAACTGCACATGCTGCCAGACATTACAATGAGCGGTTTCCGGATAGAATTGGCCCCTCACCACGAACGATTGTATCGGCATTACGTTTTATGCATACTGGCACAGCACAACCCCAAGCGGGTCGCGAAGGTAGTCAAGGGAGGCACTTGTTGAATGAGGAGAAGGACATTTTAGAGCTGGTTGCAAATGATCCTTCTCTAAGCACTCGACGAATTGCTTTACGGTTGAATGTTTCACACAATTTTATTGCTCAAGTTGTGCGGAATGAACGATTAGACCCCTATCATATCCAACGTGTGCAAGCACTTCTGCCAGACCATCTCTGGAGGGTAGCTTTCTGAAACTGGCTTTCAAACCAGCATAAATACTATTCTACACATTTTACATTCACAAAAAAGGCATACATAATCCAAACAAAACAAAAAAATCCAAAAAAGTTTGAAACAAAAAATGCACTTTAAACACAGATATACGTATAAAATTCGTAGATAGGTCAATTTGCATACCACATAACATAATTTTGTACCATTTTTGAGAACAATTTGTTAGAAATTGACAAGTTATTGTCAGAATCTTTTTTGGGGGAGGTATCAAAAATTCAACAGTTTGTCAGTAATATTCCATTTGGATAATTGCTTGCCTAAGATAATTCAACAATAAAAATTAATTATATAGAACTTATAACTTTTGTGGGACATAGTGTACCTCAAATTTGAAGACTTTTTTCACTATATTTGTATAACAAATATTGTATTTGGATATGCTGTATAGTGATGAATTATTGATAACTTAGTAACGACAATACATTTGTTGGAAAAATTGGTTTGGATATTGATTTTCCTTTTTATACATTTATGGTTGTTATTCCAAGTATGCAAATACTCATGAAATATACATTGGAACCAATTTAATGAAAAAAGGGTACACATTCAGAGCATACGTTGAAAGAAAGATATATTTTTACCATTGAACGCCCATAATAGAATAAGTAAGATCACTTGACATACATCGCCTTAGTTTGACTGAAAAAAATCCGTCTTATATGTGTATACGAATATTTAATAAGCTAATGAAATCAATAGAAAACCAGAATCTGTTTAAAACAAAACTAAAAAAATTGCTCTTAGATTTAGAATCCTACAATGTAGATGACTACCTGAACCGTGCTGCATAAAACCTTTACCAAACTTTTGAAGTCATTGCTCTTTCGGCTTTGTTTATACATGTATATATGAGGTTAATTTAGAAATAAAGAAACTTTATTATTATTAGAAAGTACTGCTATTGAAAAAAAAATGATATTTTTAGAGAATTGGATCAACTGACTGAAAAACATGTAAATAAAAGATATTTTATATCCAAATGTATGTGTGTCCATCCATCCTAAGCTTAGACCATTTAGCCGATCGAAATTCCAAAAAGTTAATTCAAGATTTAAGTACACCAAATTTTGGTAACATAGCATCACTAATGTTTTTGGATGAAGAATTTGAAGTCATCATGACTATAGGTATGGGAATAATAAATGAATAAGATGGTGATCCTAAACAACGAAACTCGTTCAAAATGAAAGCTATGTATCTTACCCAAAAAATAGCGAGAAGAGAGAGAAAGAATGTATATAGCAATTCCATACCCTTCTTCAGAATTTGGTGGAGTTATAATATGTTCACAATATCATCTATGATGAAAAGGGAAACATTCTCAATTGAATATTGAATAGAAAGATTTTTCTGTAGTTCAATGTCCAGCGTGGCTTTAGCCGGGGAAGTAGTTGTTTTCTGTTAGACATTCACAAAAAATAACTTCATTTTTATCGTGGATTTTTCAATTCACAGAAAAATCTTTCTATTCAATATTCAATTGAGAATGTTTCCCTTTTCAACATGAATACCCCACAAGAGGTTATCTTGACGATGGAAGATAGTACTAAAGTTTATTTCATGCAATATTCTACACATTTTATGAACTCCTTTCATATTTTAACAAATCAATCATCTATGAATTCTTGGCGAAACCTTAACCCTTTCAAGCTTAGTGGTATACTAGATATACCACAAATGTACAATTTATTCTCGATTCTGCTTTGTGGTTAATCATGTGTACCACCGACTTGACGCCTGCTTGTACATGATCCCCTCCACTATGACGCAAAAATAAACCGGTTAGTTGGCAACTAATGTTATAGTGAATCAGTTCATTACGCGTTGTTGTTGTTTTATGCTCTTCAATTTTGGTGGCTGATTTTAGCATAATAAAACTGGAAATAATGGCAAGTAAGTAACTAGATATGGTTGCGGCATTGTATCAGCATAGAAATATACAAAGATTGAATTTTCTTACTTATGAATATTGCTTTTCATCGTCATTTATTTGTGGTATTCCAAATATACCACAATGCATAAACGTTGTGGCCTTATATCATTTTTATTTGTTATAGAAAGAAACGCTTGGAGTTTTGTCAATCTAGAAAACTTGGGTGATGGTGAAGTAGATGCATTATTGGCTGAAATTCCTTCAGATGGAGAATCTATTGACGAATTCGGTGATGAACACGAGGAAGATTTTGTTGCTCCCATGGTTTTAGATGACTATGCTAATATGGAGGAAATCACTGTTACGTCCATGGATACCGAGGATTCTATGAATGGATTCAGTGTTGTCCCAATACAGAATTATTCATCAGATCCTGTGGATGATGAAGATGACATCCCATTATCTCATTTTGTGCCAATAGATAAGTTCATTTGGAAAAAACCATCAACAATAACAAATACAGGAAATGAAGCCATATTCTCAGAAATTGTTGGGCCCACAAACATTCCTGATAATATTGAATCACCCATTGAAATTTTTGGGTGTCGTTGATGCAAAAATTATTGAAAATTTTGCAAGTTATGCAACCCAGTGTGGAAAAACGTTCGTTCCTGTAAATATCAAGGAAATGAAGATATTTCTGGCAATAAATATTTTGATGGGTGTAAAAAAACTACCAAGCTAT
Organism: Gonioctena quinquepunctata; assembly: GCA_018342105.1. NCBI lineage: Eukaryota > Metazoa > Arthropoda > Insecta > Coleoptera > Chrysomelidae > Gonioctena > Gonioctena quinquepunctata. The sequence goes on from JAFIRS010006433.1 coordinate 9,497, forward strand.
CGGGACTACTGGTCAACACAAACAGAGTTGAGGGATTCTTATATTCCAACTCTACTGAGTCGCACTAGATTCGATTGGTTGTTAGGAAATTTCCATTTGAACGATAACGCCCTTCAGTCAAACCGCAGTGACCCTACTTATGACAAACTTTATAAGTCAAGACCATTTCTTGATTGGTTATTGCATAATTACAGTTTTTATTATAAAATGCACAACACCATATCAATACATGAATCCATGATTTGTTTCATAGGCCGATCGTCAATTCGTCAATACATGCCTAACAAACCAATAAAATGGGGCTAAAAGCTTTACTAGAGCAGATATAACTGGATACATTGACGAATTCCAAATATATACAGGGAAAGTCAATGAGACAGTAGAAACACAATTAGGACCGCGAGTGATGAAAGATTTGACAAGGTCTCTTTCCTGGTTGGAAAGAATTATTTCGTGTATTTCGATAATTATTTTTCTTCGCTGCCGCTACTTAGACCGTTGCTGGCAGAGAACAATCACGCAACAGGAACTATTCGAAAGAATAGAAAAGAAATACCTGGATATTTCAAAGCTGATAAAGAGCTGAAACATGGTAATTTCGATTGGCGAATGACTAATGATAGAATTTCCTGTGTAAAATGGATGGACAAAAGAATAGATCTGTTAGCTTCCAATTGCGAAAAATCCAACTGAAACTGACAATGTGATAAGGAAAAAGAAAAACGGTGAGATGGAAAATGTTTGTTGTCCTAAAGTCTTGAAGAATTACAACAAAAATATGGCCTATGTAGACAAAGCAGACATGCTGAAAAAAACTTATGAAATCGATAGAAAAAGTAAAAAATGGTGGCCACGTATATTCTGGCACTTTATCGATGTCAGTGTAGTCAATGCTTTTATAATTTATCAAGAACGAAGCGAAAACAGTTGGAGCATGAATCTGAAGGCGTTCCGTTTGGCTATAATAGCAGGATTGCTAGGAGCTGGAAATGAGGCACCAAATAAATGAAATTTAAAAAACTAAAAAACACGGTTTTATAGAAAACCAAACTAACAAAATAGAAAATAAGAAAACAAATTATTTTGAATAGAATCCGACCATAATCACAAAACTAGCCCGCCATTTTAAAGCCGCCATCTTGAATTTTTTAATTTTTACAAAAGAATCATAATATTCGACCCTAAAAACCCCCACAAACCAATTTTGAATAGAATCAGACCATAATCACAAAACTCGTCCACCATTTTGGAGCCGCCATCTTGAATTTTTCAATTTTGACAAAAGAATCATAATCTCCAACCACGAAAACCCTCAGATACCAATTTTGAAGCGAATCGGACCATAATCACAAAACTCGCGGCCATTTTGGAGCCGTCACCTTAAATCCTTCAATTTTGACAAAATAATCATAATCTCCGACCCCAATAACCCCCACATATCAATTTTGAATAGAATCCGACCATAATCACAAAACTCGTCCACCATTTTGGAGCCGCCATCTTGAATTTTTCAATTTTGACAAAAGAACCACGAAAACCACCTAACAAACCCACATATCAATTTTGAATAGAATCAGACCATAATCACAAAACTCGTCACCATTTTGGAGCCGCCATCTTGAATTTTTCAATTTTGACAAAAGAACCACGAAAACCCTCCGATACCAATTTTGAAGCGAATCAGACCATAATCACAAAACTCGTACGCCATATTGGAGCCGCCATTTTGTTTTTATTTCACACAAAAATTTCTTAATGCATTGTCACCGGAATTATGTACACATGCCAAATCTCAAATCATTCGGACGTCTGGAAGTGGGTCAAAATCGCGCCCAAAGGCTGTTAGCTGTTAGCTGTGGTATAAGTAACATACATTTTTTTGAAAAAACTGATAAATAATTTTTTTTTAAATACACGTTACTTATTAGTTTCAAAGGGAAACATTCTCAATTGAATATTGACTAGAAAGATTTTTCTGTGAATTGAAAAATCGACGATAAATGAAGTTATTTTTGTGAATGTCTAACAGAAAACAAGTACTTCCCCGGCTAAAGCCACGCTGGACATTGAACTGCATCTGATAGATATTTAGTCATTCTGTATCGGTGAACTCAAAATCATCCATGAAAAACAACTTTTTCTAAATGCCGCCCGCAAAGGGTTAAACTACGAATAGATCCCATCAACGTTAACATTATATCTCTTACTATTTGAAGACTCATATGACAAATAAATAAAACATCATGACCACACACTTCTTCAATCCTGAGAATCCAATCAGAAGTTTTGATCCTCGTATAAGTGGCATTAGTTATCTAATTCATCGCCGTGATCATTTAATGGATTGGCAATACATAATTCCATGTTTCTTATTTCAGATTCAATAATATGAGCAAATCACAAAACATTAACCTGTAGCAGATATTTAAAACTCTTCGACAGCATTTTAAAGTAAAAGCTTATCAGTAATGAATCAAGCAATTCTGAAAAAGGAATTGTAGATATCTTCAAGTCAATTTAGAGCCTTAATATCGCGATATAATTTAAAAAATGTGCCCTTCTATAAAACATAATTTATATTATGTTAGTATGAAAACATCCGAAGTGTTTCCTCAAGTTAGATATACACAGTCTTTGACACTTGATATTTCTGGTATGTTTTCCAAACTCCTGATTGGCAACTCCAGAATCCAACCACATTTGAAATGAACTACTTAATCATTAATCAATACGAGTGATTTCTCTTGTCTTCTACTCTTCAAAATATGCACGGATCTGTTCGGTGTTTGTTTGTAAAAACCAGCACAAGACAATCAGCCAATCAGAAAATAGTTGTCGAATCTGTTCGTAGATTTGTAATGCACAACAGGCGCATGCAGAGAATCTTGGAATAACTAACTGGCAACACTGTTCACGTGATATGAATGACGAATAAGAGGGAGCAAATAGCCATAAAATTATTGAAGAAGAAGACTAGTACATAATGATGGACGTAAATAATTTGAACAAACAATACTGTGTCTTTTATTTCGAAAACAATTTTTTTGATAATTGTGATTTGATAAGTACCAAAGCGGCGTTGACATCTACTAGTTCTGACTTTATCTACAAGTACAAGTAGAATATAACGAGTTTCATTTGTTTTCATCACTTTGAAATTGAATATCTATTGCAAACAGCCTGAAATGAAAATTTTTAGATTCTTCTACCACACAATCAATTCATTATTCCACATTATTTAGATGTTTATTGCATCCGGCAATTGCGTTCACTTACAGCCCTGATCAAGAAAGCTGAGGTTAGGCGAACGACGCTCCACAAAATTTCAACATGTTTTAAAAAAAAACGGTTTTAACCACTGCAATTTGCTATAAAATGGCATTATACACTCGCCATTCACGGAAGTTCAAGAGGTAGATTACACCATGTATACCCATATACTATAGAAATAATCTTGACAAATCAATCTGACAAAAAAAACAGGCTCAAAAAGGCAATATTTAAATTTCATGTATATTAATCAAAATGAGTCAAAGTCACCCAGCTGGGTTAAAGTCACCCGAAATTACGGTATTTCACTTGGCACTATTTTTCAATTACCTGGTAAAATTCAAATTACTCAATGAAATTGTTTGGCCTAATAGTTTACAATAGAAAAACCATACTGTAATGGAGAAACAAAAAATATCAAACTGTAAATATCATTTACAATTGGCCCAGTCGGCCCTAATTGTGATTCTTGTTGACCTAACTCTACAATTTTCCGTAATACCCATAAAGATTAATTTCAATGACCTGGATCTCTGAATTGTGTACCTGCCTATTCTACTGGTTGATTGATATTTGTAAATTAATATATTAAGCGATGCTGCATAAATCCACCATTGCTATTTTTAACATATTTTCCAGATATTCCTCATGCGAAAGATTACAGAAAACTACTTATTTTCAACTTTATATTTACCATGTTGTGATCTGATTATATCCATATTGAACATCTCTTGATTTAATTTCTTGGACTGGATAGATCAGTTGATTTTCATGGAAGTACACAATTTTCTTCAACTCCTGCAGGTCTGACCTAAGACCAAGTAACTCTGCCAAATTGAGTACGGAGCTACACCAAAGAACTTTCTCCCTGGTTACTTTCGGTATTTTGTCGTAAATTTGAAGGGCGCCACATCTGGCCCTCCAATGCCATTTCTTTGCGGGGAGTGTTATCAAGGAATGTCCAATACCATTTTCAGACAAATCTGAAAAGTAATGATGTGATGAATATTCAATCATTTGGATAGATTTTATCATATCATTTTTGAACCCCCAAACAGATTCATGTTTGTGCTCTCACAATTGGAAAATAATAGGCCGAGAGCCAGCGAAACTTAGCCGGTCTGATTTCATCCCAGCTGTAAAAATTACAGAAAATAGCCCTGTTGATGTACAATATGAAATCGCGTACCTGTCTGCTCAGATCGGTTGCGTTTGTTTATTAAAAAAAATTTGTTGTATTTTTAAAACAATTACGGTGCTCATCACGATCCAGATAAAATTTTAGACACAGATGCTAAAAACATTACTCAATATGAATTCGAGTGCCTGTCAAAAACTGACCACTAGGTCGAGAACCGGACAAACGGAACTTAGATTGTCTATCCCTTTTCATTTTACTAAATCTAAATACGGTTGAACTCTTCTAACATATTATTAGTAAAATATACTCCTTAAATAGAGTCCAGTTTTCGACCACTTTTTGGCAGTGATTAATGGTGGTCGAAAAGTGTCCTCTTTTTCGACCAGTTGATTTTATATGATTTTTCATGGGAATTAGGTAGGTAGGTAATGTGCAATTTGAGCCAATTCCTTTTGTTTCCAGAAATGCCGTCAAAAAAATCAAAAACAGATTAACGAATATAAACCAAAAACTCACATTTAAGGGTAAATAAAAAAGGAAGTTTTTTCGATATAGCGATGTTTTACAAAGAGCTCTTATAGAAATCAGAGAGGAAAAACTGGACCTGAAGTGTTACTAAGTCAGAAGTCGAAGAAAAAATTAAACAATGGTTAAAAATATAGGCAAATGTGAATTCCCTTAAAAAAAAATCACAATATGCTCTTGAAGATTTGACAAAAAAAATTCCGGCCGAAGATCAGATTGAGCAGACATCACTCAAAACTTACCAAGATCATTATAGCTATCATTCAGATTCAGGAACTCTATGCAGAGTTCAGACTGAGAACAGAAAAATTAAACCTCTGACTGTTGATCAATTACAACCCAATCCTTGTATAGAATCCCAAAAATCATGCGATGCAGTATTAACCCTTTCCGTATGGCTGACGCAGCATATGCGACACCAAGGATATGTGCCGCACAGACGGCTGTCGCATATGGTCGACGACATGTATACTGTCTCCTGGACGACTGCCGGTTGGGATGCGACGCATAATATTTTTAGATTTGGCATACAGACTGTTGTCGCAACGTTTGCGTTCACTGCATGCTAACCGCTCAGGCGGCTGACGCATATGGTCGACACCGTCGATCATATGCGACATCCGGCAACCTGCATGGCCAGTGCTAAGTCGAGTGCAGTGTTTTTGTTTTTTCGCGCCAGTATGCCTTGAAATGTCGTCGGAAAATGCTGCTGGTCCCTCGAGGATCTCGTCGCGGGCAAAAAGCCAAAAAAAATCACGATAGCCACTGTGGATTATCTGAGGCTGAAGTGCGTAATATTTCAACTGTTAAGTTTAGTGTCGCACATAGTCGACAGCCGTCTGTTCAGCACGGTCTGTAAGTATAGTGTCGCACATAGTCGACAGCTGTCTGTTCGGCACGGTCTGCATAGTGTCGCACATAGTCAACAGCCGTCTGTTCGGCACGCTCAATAGTCCCGTCTGTACAGATTTTTTTTTCGTGTAGGCTGCCGTACGGAATGGGTTAAATACCTTAATCTCCCATGTTGACAATCAGATCAAACCAACTTCGAAGGAAACTTCTCTTACTATTCCTGATCCGTCAGATTCACAAATGTCGAATTCAGAGTTCAGACTGAAAAACTGAAAACAGAAAACCTCTAGCTGAAAATCAACCAAAACAAATATCTTCTGAAAGACCTTTTTCCAGAACCAAAGAAAATAAAGAAATGACGAAAGAGAATAAGAAGAGAAACACAACAAAAACAAGAAGACCCTGAACATGTAATGTCGCCAATGAATAACGATAAAATAAAATGTGCTGCTTGCCAAGAGGAACTACCCAACTAACATTATAGGAAAATTATACCAAGCAGTGGGGTAAAACGGCTTCAAGAAGTCCGAATTTACCCATTTCTGACCAAATATTTTACCTTCAAGTACTAACTAACTCCAACGTTATAATTGGAGTTATACCATAATTGAGACCACCATCTCCTTCAAAAACCAAAAACTTAATAGGCGTAGTGCGTAGTATGAAATTACTTGTTATGGACTACAAATATACCTTCACTGCCTTGTGGGTTAATAGAGTTATTTACTAGGTTAAATTTTACCTAAAGGTAACCAGCAAAATTTGTTCAAAATACTTGGAACTCTCAGGAAAAACCTTCTGGTGAATATTTACCTAATATTACCTCATGTGTGTTCATATAGTCAGGGAATTGACAAGTCAGTAAACAGGTCTACTATATACTCTTCATTACCTATTTTGGCACCGATTAAGTTAAAGGAGTTGCCTGGACATTTCTTGACCTAGTTTATACCTACTGCTCTACAATGAGGGCGAGATTACCACAATATTTGTCTAATCAGACTAAATGTCTGCAACGAAGTCAAAGTTACCTAAAATAAAATCCTCAAAGTAACTTAGTCTATCATCAGATATTAAAGACCAAGTCGATTCAGATGAGGATGACATGATACAATTTACTTCCTTAATTTTTTTATTGTGCCCTAAATTTTAGAAATCTATAAAATGCCGAGCAAAAATTTGAATAGAGTTAGTAAACCATACAGGTATACCACCAACTATTATCGATTAGCTGCCAGAATGAGAACAAATGAAAATATAATCCGAAACCATCCTATACTTCCCGATGCCCAGAGATCAGAGTCAGTTGGCTGATAAATTGTATATTTCCGGGCACCGCATGCGGAATGCAGAAATGTCAAATCAAAACAATCACAACACACCATTTTATATTTAGAATGTTATGATTGGCTATTTCTCTTCAGAAAGAGATTCCCTCATTAGACCATAACATTAATCATGGTTTCTATTCTGGGAAGATGTGCACTGAAATATAAATATCAACATTACTGATGGATTTGATATTTAATTTCAGAATAAACACTCATTACAGGGTTTTGTAGTCTATATCCATTTCTCTGAGTAACTATAGGTTACTTGGCTTTACCATTAATATAAGCAAAAAATATTGATTTTTTTCACCCCGTATTGACATTTGAATGTTTCTGCACAGAACATAGAATAAGTAAAATATAAATTTATTATCCATGATTCGCAATCCATCCAGAGAACAAAACGTATAGACATGCATGAAAAAACATCCAATAACATATATTGTATTTCATCATGTGACCACAATGTGAAAGGGTCTGAAATCCCAAGATAAGGAAAAAGGTTACTTTCGACTTTGAACAAAGTCTATATGTTCTCATAGTCAAAATTTTAAGGAATTTCGACATATAGGTCCCATATGGAACCTACGCCATATTTTTCGGGTTGAACCGTTTCCGCCATTGTAAAAATAATTCATAATTTTCTCGAATCGACCACATATTAATGATTGGTAGTCAAAAAATAGGTGAATATGATATGTATACACATACTGCATCTATAAAATCAATTTTTGAAGTGTTTGATGGAAAAAGTTGTGAAAGTAGACATAAATTAATGGTTTTTTTTTCATACAAATTTAATAATTTGATGGGCCCACTTGTTTTAGACGAGTAAAAATCAACATTATCACAGAAAAGTTTGTATCGCAAATAAAATCACAACTAGGTGTGAATCTGAAACCATCACTTATTGCATTCTCTGCTATACGTTTATTGACAGTTCTTTCTTCATAGCCATGTTCATGTCAACTTCACGCTTTCTCGAATAAGCATGAAGGTTAAGAACACAATATACAGTAAACTTTTATCATCTTCTTCTAACCTGCCATTTCGTATTGTTGTTTGTTTTACTACAGTAGTTTATAACCTGAAATAAGTATAAAATGACTACATTTTACCATCAGTCGATAGTCTGGAGGCAATTTTACCTATTTATGCCTTCAACTTATAAGGAAAATTTCTTAATTTCCAAATTTCGAATTCTGAATTACTTCCATTTTTTTACCCATAATGGTAAATTTAAGGTAATTATAACGTAATAATTACCTTCGCCAATTAGGGCGCTGACCTATTCGAAGGTCGAAATGACGTAAATTTTACCCATAATGTTTGTTGGGTAATAAGTGATAATGAAGATGAAAGAAATATAGGGTGCGATATCTGCCCCAATGGTTCCATATGAGGAGTACAGAATTTTATGGAATTTTTAGCAAAGCTTAAAAATTGAGGATGTATAGTATGATATGTAGTTGAGAACATATGCGTTCTTGCTAGCTTGAAACGGCCCCGCTTACCAGGAAGAAGGTACAAAAGCATATAAAACCTTACTCACCTAATAAATTGAAGATTGAAATATGATAATACTTTTAGTATAACTCAGATAGTCGAGCGGTCTAAGGCTCCAGGTTCAAGTTCTAGATCTCGCAAAGGAGCGTGGGTTCAAATCCCAAACCTGGCAGTTTTTTTCCATTTTTACTTTTGAAATTGAGATAGGTATGATTTGTTTTCATTTCAAAACAAACCATTTCTTATGTCTAAGAGCTGGCTGTAAAAAACCTGGCCGATCGAGTAACAATGAAATATTTTTAAAATAGCACTCAGAAAGACCATTTAAAGAGAATTTAGTGCCTTGGCAGAATTTATTCACAAGTTTTGTATGCCCTCTCTTCGGAACATTTTTCCCACTGCAACTATACCAATGGAATTACTCTTAAAATTTAGTATTCACAGACTAAACAAATTATTAATTGAAGTGTTTCAAGACATATAACAAATAATGCTGAAAAAGCAAAAAGTAAATATTTATCATCTTATTGCCTTTAAATAAACTTAAAATTAATAATGAATACATTTTTGGTAATATTTTTTCCCTTGAGAAATGATTTGTTTTCATCACCAAAAATGTATTTATTATTAGGTTTATTCAAAGTGAATAAGTCATATCAACAGATAATAAATATCTATTGACTTCTTGCTTTTTCAGCGTTATTTGCTATAAATTTTTGTTTAGAAAAAAATTTTATCGTTTTTTTTTACTCTGTGAAAACTAAATTTCAAGAATAATTCCAAACTGTTACTCCATTGGTATAGTTGCAGTAGAGAAATGTTCGAAGAGAGGAACAAAATAATCCAATCAACTGATAATAAATTCTATGACTTGTTTTAGTTATTCAATAAAGTAGTGTATTATGTTTTACTCTGTGAAAAAAAAAAAAACTGCCAGATGTGGAGAATTTGAAGCGCTACCTTGCGAAAAATTCATCAAGCCAATAGTTTCAATCAGATGAACTAAAAAATGCAGGTTATGAAGCCGCTATTGTCAACAGACTTTAACGCTAGCATGTATACTGAATACTATAAATATTATCATACTTCAACTTAGGTGAGTAAGGTTTCATGTACACTTTGTACCTTCCAACTGGTAAAGGGGGCAGCTTTCAAGCTAGCAAATAAGCACACTAATCATATCAAAATATAAACTTTTTGGGATCTTGGAGAAAAGTGTTTTTACAAGGAGGTTTTAAAACTATACATTTTACTTCAACTCGCCATTAGGTGGCACTGCAATATATCAACTTCTAAAGCGTTCAACTGATGAGCATGAAATTTTGGTACCTATACACAGATATTAGAAAATGAAGAATATTTTCGCGCTATTTATAAGGGGGTAACGGAATAGCGAGATAACTGGAAGCTGGCAGTCACAGGAATATAGAAATTTGGATAGGATGTCTGTCGGTCATATATTTTTTTTATAAACAAATGCAACCTATCTAAGCAGACAGGCATGCGATTTCATATATAGTATATCAACAAGGCTATTTTGTGTAATGTTTCCAGCCGGGATGAAATCATCCCGACCTAAGTGTCGCTGACTCCTTGGACTACCTTTAAGAAAATGTAACAATCTTGTTTATAAATACGGAGAAAATTTAAGCAAAACCACCGACCGAAACTCGATAACTAACAATGGATTCAAGTTTCTTGCCCATTTCTACAATTATACTTTCCATATGGAACCAACATGACGCCGTTGGATGTGATCAAAATGGCGTTCGGTGGACAAAGTGAATACATCAATTATATGAAATAATATGGATTATTTTTACTTACGTCTAGTTAATCCATCTACAAGAAGTTTGTGAGATCCACCATAGAAGGGTTCTATAATAAATACTTCGTTGGAAACAGAAATTTGTAAATTTTCCATATTCCTTTCACCTCTTCTGTACAAGCACTTCACGAAAACTGAAAGTCTACTATCTTACTACGCACCCCACGCGACGCAACTACGCGCTACGCAACTTTCAAATTTCACAGAACAAAGGATTCATCACTAATCTTCTTCTTCTGAGTTTTATTCATAAAGCGTACATTTGGAGTTAGATGCCAGCGCCAGAGTGGTGAAAGTTCAAACCACACATAAGTACATTGTATGTTTTCTCAGAGGTTATACATTTGTGTTTGGAGTTCTTCTCAGAATATTACCACCTTGTATTCCTTTTAATTTTTTTTTTGTGTATTGTTATTCATTTCAATACTCTTGTGAGGTGCTGTATTTAGATCGTAAGACAATATCATTTGCAAAAACTCACTTTGGAGGAGACAAAGTATATCTTCTAATTTGCTTGGAAAGAAATATTTTTAGAATTTTTTCGACAGGTTAGTGAAGTCATCTGGAATTATTATTATGAATTATTTTGAAAAAATGTTACACACTATTTGTGAATGTTCGAATTGAAAATGAAACTAACAAAAATCTATTTCATTATTTCATATAATGTGATAACATGTCCTTATCACCTAGATATACAAATATAGTCATTCTATTTTTCTTATATATGAATAATCTACGGGATGTTAAATAATGTCCTTTTTTCTCTTCTCAACTCTCTTTTCTTCCCTCTCAACTCTCTTTGAAGGTTCTCTTTTCAATTTTTTTTCTTGGACACGCGATACAATAAGATTTTGGGAAGGAACTGTATTCCTCTTCATTATCTCAAGAGCTTGTCGTCTGTCTATAGACTCATATAATCCTAGATTAGTCTGCACCAGAACGTTACGTTCATTTTCTCACGGAAAATGATGGAAATTATGCCAGTACAATGGTATCGTTGTGTCGAAAGTCACATCAGGTACACAACAATAGTTATTTGAACTTGAATCACTCAATTTTTCAATCGAGGACGTAGAATAGTCAACAGAAAATCAATTAGGCAAACCAGAATTTCATTCAATGTTAATAATCACGAGAGATTCGACAAGTTTTAAGTATACAAATGCTAAAATCATATCAACATTAATGTTGCGAGTAAACAATGTACTCATGTATAGTTTCAAAAATCGACACCAGAGGGCCATTTCATTCTAGAAAATATTTTGTGTGCATGCCTCAACTTCCACCATGTTTTTCGGACACTATATAGGTGTTTAGCTCGTGAATATTCGCTATATTCCCGATACTGATATATTGTCCGTAGTAGACAGCCCAAAAAAACACGTAAGAAAGTTAAAGTGTCCGAAATTTTCATATTACCTGTTTTTTTAACATGGCGGATGCGCTTGCACGTAACGTGTCGTGAGAAGGCCTATTTCACAGAGTTAAGACTAAGGCACAGAACACCCTAACTCGATTTTTGAAACTATACATATGAAACGAAACATTTTTCAGAGATCCGTTACTAAGAACGGCTTTAGAAAGTTTAACATTGCTTTGGTACGTCCCTGACTATTTGATGTTAATATTAATTTCGGTCAGGCAATAAGTTCTATTCCTAGTTTAGAAAATACATGTAAATACCCAACGCTACTGGAAGTAACATGAGAGTCCGGCATAAAACAGAGCTCTGCTTTTCCGCATCGTATAGAAAAGGTGAAAAATTCCTTGGATTGTTTTTGTTAGAGTTGTAAAAGAAATCAAAATCAAATTTTTTGAGTCAAGCAACAAATCGTCCTTCAGACTTCCGGTCCAGTTTGAGGTTAATGGACAAAAAGTGCTTCGTTCTTACCCGCGTTCTTATCCCAAAAGGGACAAGAAGAGCGCCTTTCTCAGTAGGGTTTTATTCAAATTTGTTGTAGATTTGAAACATATAAAAGGCGAGATGAAGTTAGCATCAGGGCTTGTTGCTGCTGTTTGCTTCCGTAAGGCTTGTTCCCTTTATACTTCCAAGTTGTCGAGTGCTTAAGTGAAAAAAATATAGAAATCTTCAAGTAAAAGTGTTATGCAGAAGCGTTGAGGTATCCGTAAGTAAAGATCCATGAGGTATCCGTAATAAAGATTTAGCGTGCTTTCCTCGTGTGCTGAGGCACCCGTAAACATTTGTATTGTAACGTAAATAAACTTAACTTGGTTTTAATAATTTATTTCACACTTAATCTACAACTTAATTTATATTACTACGCTACTGAATAGCTCGATCGTATGTGCTCGTTCAGACTGTCCTTGCCATCTGGAGGGCTACCTATTTATCTCCGTCACAGGATTCCCGATCTTTCGAATTCCGGCAGTTGGCGACGGCATGTTCCAATTGTTTCCAATATTGACCGTTGTTTTCCGCGGAAGAGCGACTGGATGGTTCTCGAATATCTCCGGGGATGATCTCATCGCTGTCGATGGCAACGTGTGAGGCGACAGGTCCGGCCTAGGTTCGTTACATTGCCCCCTTCTTAAAGACATTTCGTCCCGAAATTTCATCCTTGGAGTGTGACGATATCTGCATGACTCCCCATATCTGCACCGTGAAGTTCGATGGAAGTAACACTCCACGGTCTTCATGATCGGTCGTGGAAGAGGTTACAGCAAACCAAAATCCTGACGCCGCTGGATCTGAATATCGCCTCCAGCATACTTCTTATGACTCTCAGTCCAACCCATCAATACCACAGGATAGTTTTGGAATTGCTAGATCCGCCAGATTCTGGTCCACCATAGTATCTCTTAGTTTGGTGAGACTCTTCCAGACATCTTCATAGGACGGTTTATCTTGGGAATGCCTCTTGGTAACTAGGTAGTAGATGTTTCTCTGGCCTTTCTTCAACTGTAGCACCCACCAACTTCTGGATTCTGCTCCGCAGTGTTTGGAGTTGACCAAATTTCTTGGAGAACACTACGGCGATGCCCTGGACATTCGAAGATCTTCTGCCACACAGTGCGCTAGTGCATAGTCAGCAGGCACCTCGAAAAGGTCTCGTGACTCCTCTCTAGTAACCCCATGTAGAACTTTCTGCCCGTTTGAATACAAGGACATAAACTTCTCGAACGTCATATCATCCTCCGGTGGCTTGAGGGTGCGAACTTGGTCATGGTTTCCAGCGTAAGGGGCCAACCTGTTGAAATGGACGACCCTTGGTTTCCCTCGGGTGGCTTATGGATTCGGTACACAAGGTCGTTTATCCTTTTCACGATTTTATACGGGCCTTCCACGAGTTCCGCAACTTTGGTGATAGTCCACGACGACGTTTGGGGTTGTACAGCCAAACCAGGTCATCAACCTTAAATCCTCCAGCGTCGGCCTTGATGTCATAGGTCTTCTTCATTTTATCGCTGGCACTCTGGATGTTCAGCCGGACTCGTTCGTGGATGTCGTCCATTCTCTGCCGAAGTTTGCTGACGTAGTCCTCTCCCGCAGTGTCTTGTCCTGGCGGTATCCCAAACTTCAGGTCACAAGGCAGTCGCAGTTCTCGGCCCATTATAATACTAGCAGGAGTTTGACCGGTTGACTCGTGTACTGCGGATCGATAGGCCATCAGGAACAAATGAAGATACTGGTCCCAGTCTCTTTGATGGTCAGAGACAACTTTGGACAAGTGGCGGTTGATCGTCCTGTTCATCCGTTCCACCATTCCATCGGACTGCGGATGTAGGGCCGTGGTTCTTGTCTTGCGGATGTTCAGCAGTAGACATATTTCTTGGAAAAGGTTGGATTCGAAATTTCTGCCTTGATCCGAGTGCAGCTCCATTGGAATACCGAATCGACATATCCACTCTTTCACCAAGACGTCGGCGACGGTGATGGCTTCCTGGTTGGGCAGGGCATAGGCTTCCGCCCACTTACTGAAGTAGTCCATTGCCACAAGGATGTATTTATTCCCGTGGTCGGATACGGGAAACGGGCCGGCGATGTCAATGGCGATTCTCTCGAACGGGCTGCCTACGTTGTACTGACGCATCGGGGCCTTGGGTCGTATTCGAGGTCCATTGCTAGCAGCGCATACAGCGCACTTCCTGCACAAGTCCTGGACGTCAGCTTGACAATTGGCCCAGTAAAACCGTTGCCTCACTTTCTGCAGGGTCTTCGTCACTCCCAGATGTCCTCCGGCGACTCCATCATGGATTTCCGCAGCACTTCCTCTCTTCTGTTCCTGGGAACAATTATTTGGCGTCTGTCTTCCCCACCAATATCGGCCTCCAGCACACGTTTCAGGATCCCATTGTCCAGAATAAGAGAGTTCCATTGTGCCCAATAGGACTTAACAGCCGGCGAGTAACCTGCGACTTCCTGCCATGATGGTCTTCGATTGCCCTTCTTCCAGCTGACGACTAAGCCAAGGTCGGGGTCTCTCTCTTGGTCTTTCTGGATCTTGCTGTCATTCCAGTTGTCATCCATTGCCGCGGTTCTACAAAGTGTTGCTTCTTTCTCTTCTGCTCGTCGGCAATGTGAGCAATCATCTGGACATGGTCTTCGCGACAAGGCATCTGCATTCTTATGGCTAGTTCCGGCTCGATGTTCGATCTCGAAATCGAATTCTTGGAGTCTCTCGATCCAACGTGCTACTTGACCCTCAGGATTTTTGAACTGTAAGAGCCATTTGAGAGCTGCATGGTCAGTTCTCAACAGGAATCTTCTTCCATACACGTACTTGTAGAAGTGTTCCACTCCCTTTACAACGGCTAACAGCTCTCGCCTGGTGACACAGTAATTGCGCTCTGGTTTGCTAAGCGTCTTGCTGAAATAACCAATGACCTTCTCCTGTCCCTCCTGGATCTGAGATAGGACAGCTCCGAGTCCCACGTTGCTGGCGTCCGTATCCAAAATGAATTTCCCTTTGGGAGGGGATAGCTCAGTATAGGTGCGTTGATCAAAGCTCCTTTCAGCTTCCTGAATGAGTCTTGACATTCTTCGGACCACTGGAACTTTGTTTGGCCTTCCGTGAGCTTGGTCAGTGGTTTAGCGATGTTGGCGAATCCCAGCACATATCGGCGATAGTATGTGCATAAACCAAGGAAACTTCGAAGTTGGTGAATGTCTTTTGGGATGGGCCAATCCTTAACAGCTTTGATCTTCTGGTCGTCCACTGCTACTCCTTCCCAGAGACAACGTGGCCGAGGTATCGTACTTCTTTTTGGAACAGATGGCATTTCTTAGGGCTCAGTTTCAATCCGGAGTTCCTCAGTCGCAGGAATACTTCCTCCAAGTTTTTCACGTGGTCCTCAAACGATCTGCCGACCACAATTATGTCGTCGAGATACACTAGACACGTGTTCCATGAGAGTCCCTTCAGTACTGTTTCCATCAATCTTTCGAATGTGGCGGGAGCATTACAGAGCCCGAATGGCATAACGGTGACTGCCACAATCCTGAGCCGATGGTAAAGCAGTCTTTTCTCGATCTTCCTGAGCCAGTTCTACTTGCCAGTATCCACTCTTCAGATCAAGGGTCGAGAAAATCGTGGAACCAGCCAACGTGTCTAGGGTGTCATCTATTCTCGGGAGAGGGTAACTGTCCTTCTTCGTGACATTATTAAGTTGGCGATAGTCTACACAAAAGCGTGTCGATCCATCCTTTTCTTCACCAGTACGACTGGAGAGGACCAGGGACTGTCAGATGGTTCGATAACTCCTTCTTTTCCCATATCGCTGACTATTTTGTCAGCCTCTTCCTTCTTGGCAAGAGGAAGTCTTCTTGCTGATTGCCGGATCGGTCGGGCACCCCCAGTATCAATCTTGTGCTGGACCACATTAGTTCGACCTCCTTTTCCTTGTCCGGTATCGAAGATGTCTTGGTACTTCTTAACTAAATCTCTTAGTTTGGGCTGTTGAGCTGGTTTTATATCTTTGGAAGAGATGGCAACTAATTTTCTAGTTCTGTGGGCAGTTGTTGGGTTGGCTAATCGTACTCGTACCTCCGGATCACTGAGGAAACTGGCGAGCAGTGCCCCAATATTGTTCCTTTCTTCAAGGTCACTGGAAAATAATTGACATTCATGACCCTTACGGGCACAAATTTGTCAGCACGCAACAAGGTCTTCCCTAGTGCAATCCCTCGTCCAATTTTCTCATCATGAAGTTTGGGCTCGAACATCACCACGTTTCCACTGCTCGTACTCCCGTCCAGGCGAGCCTCCAGAATGGTTTCAGCCCTCTCAGGTACGCTACATTTTCAGCCAACAACACACGGATCAACCCCTCACTTCTCCCATGAAGCACCAGCTCTTCTCCGTTGACACGTAGGACGCCGTCTTTGAAATCCAATTCAAACCCTCTGGAATTCATGATGTCCATTCCGATGATTGCATCGTCTTCGATGTCCGTTACAAGTGCCTGATGTTTCACTTTAGTGCTGCCCAAAATTATTTCAATCGGTAGCTCGCCATATACGTAGCTGGCTCCCTGTTGCTGTGCGTAGCTTCAAGTTGTCGGTTCAATCCGTTCCGGTGTTCTGGCAAAGGAAGGCCCCGAGAATTGTCCTAGTCGCACCTGTATCTAGCAGCATGGTGCAAGGCTCGTTATTGATGAGACCGTCTACGAAGACACCTTTGTTCTGTCGTTGAAGGATAGCGACATATGCGTTGTTAACCGAGGCTTGCCGGACACATGCCGACCATTGCCCCTTCTCGTCGACCTTTTTTAGTTTTTCTGCATCGGAGTCGATGAATGTTGGACATTTGCTACGCACATGTCCAATTTTGCCACAATTCCGGCATCTTATCTGTCTTTTCTCAGGCAACACTTCCTTCATCACTTTTCTTATGGCAGCTTCCAAGTTAGCAGGCTCCGGTGAGTCTTCCTCAATCGTTTGAACTTTACTTTGGGTTTTGCAGCATTGTTTTGCTGCTTCGAATTCAAAGCTCGTGCCAGTGCGTCTACGAGATGTGTTGGACGAGCTAATATCAACGCTTGTCTGGTTTCTTGGTCACGGAGTCCATCCAAGAATGCCTGAACCGCTAATCGCTCCATTACATTTTCCGGTATGGCTGGATATGCGAGACGAACCAAGCGTGCAATGTCAGTTTCAAATTCTTGTAAGGATTCGCCCGATTTCTGACAGCGATTTTTCAGCTGGGAGTGGTATACGTGTTCCAAATGGGCGTGGCCATATCGTAATTCTAGATGTTTAATCAGCTGATCATAGTCCTCCTGTTCTTGGGCGGTGAGAGTTTGTAGAATATTTGTCGCTTCTCCACGTAATGCAAGTGTCAGTGCTACAGCTCTTTCCCCTGCATTCCATCCGTTTGCTTTGGCCGCTGCTTCAAACTGCCGGCGGTAATTTGCCCATGGAGTTTTTCCGTCGAACTGAGGCGGCTTCATGGAAAGCTTCCCTATTTCTGAATTGATATTGACATCTTTTATTCCCTCTTGAACTTTATCCAAGTTCAAACTCAAGTCCAGCATTGCATTTTCGTTAACCATCTCTGTGGAGGGCGCATTATTAATTCGTTTTTCCAGCTTACTGATTGTTTCCTTTATTTTGTCCATTTCTGCCTCGACCCCATCTTTGATTTTATCTACCTCCGTGTTCATTTGCTCCCTAATTTTATCTATCTCTGTCTCAACGGTTCCCATTCTTTCTTCTAGAAAATTAGCCACACCACACAATTCTTTTTTTAGGCCTTCTGTGTTTTCCAGGAACTTCTCTTCCAGGCTTCTTGCATTTTCTTCCAGGCTTCTTGAATTTTCTAGAAGCTTCTCTTCAGATTTCTAGAATTTTCTTGAAGCTTCTCTTCCAGATTTCTAGCATTTTCTTCCAAGCTTCTTGAATTTTCTTGCAGTTCTTCTTTCACGGATTTAGTAGTTTCTTCGAGTTTATTCATTACCAAACTTAAATCACCTCCGGGAACTTCGAATAAAAATGTTTCGGGGTCCTCACCTTCTTGTATAAGTCCTTCTGCAAGTCTTTCCTGGAGTACTTGCTTTTTACCCGTTGTTTCCAGTTCCCTTTCCTCCAATTCCTGTTTCAATTCCGCTATCTTCAAGTCCGCAAGGCGCACTTTTCTTAAACACATTTTGTCTTTGACGAGGTATCGTCTGTTTCACACAAAAATTTACAGTTTGTTAAAAATTCACTTCTTTTGGGCCACCAGTCTATTTCTGTTTCACGCGAAGAGTGTATCAGTTTATATTCCCACGCACATTGTCCACTTCGCGAAAACCGGGCCACTGTCTATTTTCTGTTTCACGCGAACAGTGTATCAGTTTATATTCCCACGCACAATTGTCCACTTCGCGAAAACCGGGCCACTGTCTATTTTGGGCGTACAAAAAGGTCTATCAATTTATTTTTCTGACTATCCACTCCACGATCACTTGTTTATTTTCAAAATCCCACTTCTGACACCAATTGTAACGTAAATAAACTTAACTTGGTTTTAATAATTTATTTCACACTTAATCTACAACTTAATTTATATTACTACGCTACTGAATAGCTCGATCGTATGTGCTCGTTCAGACTGTCCTTGCCATCTGGAGGGCTACCTATTTATCTCCGTCACAGGATTCCCGATCTTTCGAATTCCGGCAGTTGGCGACGGCATGTTCCAATTGTTTCCAATATTGACCGTTGTTTTCCGCGGAAGAGCGACTGGATGGTTCTCGAATATCTCCGGGGATGATCTCATCGCTGTCGATGGCAACGTGTGAGGCGACAGGTCCGGCCTAGGTTCGTTACAGTATCATTATAAATATTTTCCGTTCTTTGCAGTCGAGTTCAAGCTTTCATAAGACTGCAGCTTCCTCTTTCGGTTTTTGAGTTTTTTTATCCTATTATTGTTTTTTTTATATAGAAGTTGAGTTTATTGTACTATTGCAACCTCCAGTGATATAAATATTAGCATTTGAGCTCTTGCAGGTGTTTTATAGTGTGGAATCATTCACAAGTAGTCTGGGAATTGGTCACCCTGGTGATTTTTACATTATGTTATCAGTTGTTTGAGTTCAGGAAAAACGCCAAACGAAAACCACTGACGCGGATGATTACAGCATTTCGAGTTGTGAATTTCTGTCCAGTGGCATAAGTTTATTCAGGGGAAACGCCGAACTGAAGCCACATTCGCAAATATTACGTCATATTACATAATAACGATTTTTCACCAGTGTTTGAATTCAGGGAATAACCAAATTCGAACAACGACCACGATATATAAAACAAGTCATAGTTGTCCAATAAAATACTTGCAGAGCAAAGGTTTCTATAAAACATTGTAAGTCATTTTCATACCCAAATTTGTATATACCAGTTAATTTAATACTTTTTACACGCTCTATTCACTGTGAAAAACACCTTCCTGTTTCAGGCATGTACATTATATATAGACTCGGAAGAGTTACGAAACAAAGTTTCAAAGGTAGTGTAAAGACAGTTCTGTCTGTCTGCTTTGTCAGTCTGGCTCTCTGTGGACATAAATGCTACCGGTGTCCAGTATCGAATATTATAATTAAAGCCAACAGTCTTTTGAAGAGTACAAAAAGTGTCAAAATACCAGACCCCTGGATATATACCGTATCTTCATCTGTTGTTATCCTAGTGCGTGGAGTAAACCACTATAAAATCTGGCGCCCGATATTCAAAGTTGAGATAGGAACATATTTCCTTTATCGTACTTTGGCGTCATAAGTAACGTGCCGTTTTAGCCGTAGAATTTCCGACCTTAGAAAATAGTGGTACACATGACTACATTATTTACTTTTCGAAACATGAATATTCATATGATTTTGGCCATTGTATAATTAAAACTTGTCGAATCTCTTTTTTAATGAAATTCTGGTATACCTGGTGAATATTCTGTCGACTTTTGCACGTTCTCGAGTGAAAAAATGAGTGATTTAAGTTCAAATCATTATTGTTGTGTACCTCAATGTGACTCTTGGGCGAAACGATCCTGTGGTACTGGAATGAGTTTTCATCATTTTCCGTGAGAAAATTAACGTAACGTTCTGGTGCAGACTAATCTAGAATTGGGTGAGTCTATAGCCAGACGACGGGCTCTTGAAGACGAAGATCCTTCGCAAAATATTCCTGTATCGTCTGTGGCCAAGAAAAAAAGTTAAAAAGAGAACCTTCAAAGAGAGTTGAGAACCTTTAAAGAGAATAGTTGAGAACCATTAAAGAGAGTTGAGAAGAAAGAAAAGATAGTTAAGAAGAGAAAAAAAATATTCAACACATTACCGAAGATTATTCATACATTATAGAAAGAGAGTGACTATATATGTATATCTGGGTGATGAGAACACATTTTCACACCATCTTGTTTGTTTTAGATGAAATTAAAAAAACTGTTTTTTGTTAGTTTTATTTTCAATTCGAATATTTACAAATGGTAACATTTTTTCAAAATAATTCATAATAATAATTCCGGATGACTTCACTAAGCTGTCCAGAAACTTCGAAAAAAAAAATTGCAAGCAAATTACTACATAATTTGTGTCCTTCAAAGTAGGTTTTCCCAAATAATATTGTCTTAATATTTAAATACGTCACTTCACTAGAGTCTTGAAATGAGTACCACTACAGAAATAACGGGAAACGAATACAAAATGGAAATATTTTGAGAAAAACTCCAAATACAAGTGTATAACCTCTGAGAAAACAGACAATGTACATATGTTTGGATTGAATTTTCGCCACTCTAGCGCTGGTATCTAACTTTGAATTCCCAATACTTTAGAAAATTGAATATCCAGAGAACCCACAAATATAAGAAAACATACTGTAACAAAGAACAATGAACAATGAAATATCGGTAGAAAAAACACAAATGAGTAAAACGGGACATTTTTCTGTTCTTCTTTTTCCCTTCTCAGTTTTCAATTGTCTTATACAAAAAAATATTCATAGCCTGAGAGAGAGAGAGAGTAACTACATGTTCAACAAACTGCAGTCATAACTGATTTCACAAAGCAACTCAAAGGTAATCAATATATAGCACCAGAACAATGTAAAGTTTTAAAAAGCAAAGCATAATGAAGTCCCTTGATTCTTGCGAAGAGCGAAATCAAAATGGACACTTCAAATGCAAATACGAATAAAACCAGTGGGAAGTTTAAGTTTGACGTTGACAAATGTACCACTTAGCATAGCACAAGCGCTCTCAAATAAAGTTTGGGCGGGAAGGCGGACTTAAGCTGGATTTATAGTTAGACGGACTGTAAACGTAGACGCATTGTATACGTAACAAACGGACTGTGAAATATTATCAAATTTATAAATTGACGGAACGGAATTTTTGCGCATGGGTAGAAGTGATAGTGACATTCAACATAACCTACACATTATACGAATCTAATAGTGAGTTTATACAGCAAGTAAAATAAAATAAGAAATAAAATAAAGTAATTTGAAAAGTTAAAACTACACAACATCCATAACAGGTTTATACAGGAATAAAATAAAATAAGAAGTAATATGAAATAAGAAGTAAAATAAAAAATGGTTAACTTTTATCTTTTATTTTATTTTACTTGACAAGTTGTTAGGCATATGTACATATTGAATAATTTAGACAAATTGACGAGATAGGATGATACATGACATGATATAAATAGCAGTCGTCATCATATTTTTGTTTTCATAACCGGAAAACGGTGTGTTCACTGGCATTTTTTTAAATTTCTTTTAGTCTTTGAATGACTAGATTTTATAATATTGGTAGTGTTGTCAACAATGGCTTATATTTTACTCAATAAACAATAACGGGGACCAAATTTTCGAGTATTCATCATTGAAGTTTGAGGTTACAACATAAAATCCCAAATTTCGATTGACAGCTTTCTTACTTCTTACATTAATTTACTCAGCTCTATGAACACTCTGAAAATTATTACTTCTTATTTTACTCCATTTTATTTCTTATTTTATTTTACTTTCTGTATAAACTCACTTATAAACAGCCTGTGTTGGTTTGGATTTGTATTATATTCTAAATATTTATCTATGCTTCGTTTTCTGTGTCACAATGGATTTTGAAATACATGAAGGAATGCTTCTTGGTGCCGTGGGACTGTTGTTGTGTGCAGTAGCATTGGAAAAATGTCGACAAACTCGAAGAACAATAATTATGCGACTAAGACGTTACAAAACAAGACCCATAAACCGTAATGGAAAAGTAGAGAATGCCTACAATAATTTTTTAAAGATGAAGACTGCTGATCCAGATCAATTTTGTAAGTATGCGTGAATGACTGTTCCAGTATTTAATGAATAATTAGGTCTTGTAAAAAACATCACACATAATTCTTTATTTTGTTTGGCCGGACGCAAAAAACGTAGTGTAAAAGATGAAAGTTGGCCAATTCTTCCGTTCCAGTCCGTTTCAGTTACGTTACGTCATGCGTTTACGTTTATTTATAAACAAGAGTACATAAATTATATAGTTGATCTTTTTGCAATGCGTCTACATTTACAGTCCGTCTAACTATAAATCCAGCTTTACGCTGTAGTTAGGGCACAGAGTAGAAATACACAGAGGAGAAGGCTATAGCAGACGAACAAAATTAGAAAGAGATTAAATCCTTTCTCAAGTCAAATGCCCTGTGAGAACTGTCAAAATAATGATGCCCTTCGATCTACATCAAGGTTATTTGAAATATACAACTGAAGGGGTAACATGCAATACCTCCATTTTGAATGATGACATTTGTTATGGCACAGAATTGCCAACTTCACAAAATTTCGAAATTATCCAGGAAATTCCATAAAAAATTATATTATTCCACATAACAAAACTTAAAACTCAAGCATTCAACACTATATACTATTTCAAAAGCGACTTATCAATCAATTATTCATTTTTCATACATTTCTTCGACCTTTTCACTTATATTGGCAGTATACGTGCGTTTAGTGAATACCTCACGACCGCATTTTTTTGTTGTATGTGTCAGTCTTTGGATGCAAACAAACCGTAACGCGTATTTTGTTAACACAGCACTTTATCCAAACATTTTATTTGAAGAATTATGGAGATATTTAAGCACTTATAGAAATATGCTCATACAATATTATGGGATTATAATACGCTTTGTTGACATCCAAAGACTGACTTACACCAATAAAAATTGGTCGCGAGACGACTGAAGGCGCGTATTGTTCTAATTCCAAATAAAATTTTATTCAGAACTGTTCTATCTCTGTGTATAATCTGTGGTTAGGGGTGTGTCATCCGAATAAACATAATTTTTTGCGCTTCGCAAATCTGAAAAAAAACCGCCGCCGCCGTATGAACGTTTATACTCATGCGGAAAACAAATGGCTATTAACTATAAATATTGACTTATGCCATTTTTCGATATTTGTTGTTGATGTTTGAAATTTTTTTCATTAAAAATAATATTCTAATCAGTCAAAGAAGAGCAGGTAATCGAATTGGTGTACTTAAAACTGTAACTCTTCAATTTCGGCCCACTAAGGACAATAGTGGGGCCAAACAACTGCGAGCAGTTTACTTAATATTTTTTGGAATTATAGATCTCATATCCCTAAAGATATTTTATTAATCGCCATGTACTTTCCTATAGAGAATTATCTATCACAAACTCATGTTCTTTTATTTTTTAGAGTCGACGAATTTGATAAATATGTAACATTCTCCATTATTAACATAAACATATCACATGATTGCCAATAGAAAATTCAGATTGGTTATGTCGCAAACGTAATAATAATGAAATGACATTGGTCTTAAATTAGGTCATAAGATCGTAAATGAAAATTTTAGGAACACAAACAATTTTCTAGGGAATTTCGTGCCTCATGTTTGATTTCTAGGGATTTCTTAATAGTTCTGGCAGTGATTTCTTGCAACCCACAGCACAAACAAAAATAAACCTCATCATATTTTGTGATTTAAATTGAAAAAATGAGGTATTCTGACCAAACCTGAGATATGTCGTGTATATATATTCAATTTTAATACTAAATACTGAATAAATGTGTTATTTATAGAGATTTTGTGTCTGAAAATGTGAAGAGTTGGTAGGTAGTTAGTGACAATAACAACAGAGTTTCTGTAAAATTTGTCTACTAATAAAGAAGAATTTTTTTGAGACCCCTATACTTAAGAAATCTTTTCAACTGAAAGACAGAGGGATCTTTCAAGGACACTCCATCCTGAAGAACTGCTCCAGGAATACCTTCAGGGAGTAAAGTCGTCAAATTTTGTGAAAAAAAAGATTGAATAAGGGAATACACAACAAAATAACAACTTATAATAACGGTAGTCAAGCAACAAGAGAAAGAAGAAAGGTTCAAATGGCATCGTCGATAGATAATTCACGAATCGGATTAGGACAGGCACCAACACTAGAGATATTGACACAAAATTCCCTATCAATATAACTTTTCATATACAAAAATATAAACACTTTGTGACTAAAAGTCAACACAACCCTGATGGAATTATTATAATTATGGAGGCAGAAGTTTTTTACGGTTCTTTTGAAGCTGTTTACTTGTGTGGAAGTCTCCTATTGGAATTATCCTTTCTCTATTCAAAGTTAAATAAATATGGAAGTACCGAAGAAAAATCGAAAGATCTTTGATTTACTAGCGATGACAATGTGATTTTGCCAAAAGAAGTTGTGAAGCAAAATTCCATAATATACCAAGATGAATTTGAGGTTGTTCAGAATTATGTCGAAAAATAAACTACTAACGTGACTGAAACTTCATGAACCTGTAAAACAGGAGTCGTAGGGAATTGCAAACATGCTATGGCTGTCATTTGTTATGTAAATTCACCGCAAAGTTCAACTTCACAAACCGATTTTGAAAAGCAATGGGAAAAACCACCATAGAAAGAAGTATACCAAAAACGTGCAAAAATACGCGTATACATTAAAACAAAATTAAAATGTCGTGAAACAATGTTTTGAATGAATATTACAGAATATTATTGGCTTCGATTTTCGGCCTCAGTGAATAAATAATTATTGTTGTTAACTCTAATTTTCATAGAGTAAATTTCAACAAAAGAACATAATTATAAACAAGAACTATTCAGTGATAACTCTTTACAATACACCACTTACTTTAATTATTGCGTTTCACTACATTAATCCATTTCATTCGCAAATCTTGTTTTCAATCTTGTTGATCGGACGAAAAAAAAATTAACTTTAATTCCGCTTATATTATTACACTCAACAACGCAACACGTCATATCCACGATTCCTTTTTTCAGCTGTCATTTTATTAAAATAATTATATTTTTTCATACTACTCTTACATGTATTTCAATGCTACTACATTTGATGTGTCGAAAAATTTTGCAACATCCCGCCGCCGTGATGGTGCTGGAGTCTAGACGCCAGAGGTTTATATCTTAGATCATATATCTAAGGGTTTTTTTTCCTTCTTTATTCAACGTCGGCCTATTTCTGCTACCAAGGCTAAACACCGACGCCGGTAAGCACACCCCTCCCAACCGGAAATTTTGCCGAATACTCTGTTGTTTCAGAGGTAGGGTTCTTTAACGAGCTCAACATCTATAAACACGGGACCGCCATCTTAACGTCCCCTCCGAAGGACGGCATATCTATCGTCTTATCTGGTGCTCATTGATAAAACGCCTGCAGCTGCGAATATGCTACTTCGCTATAGTTGTTTAACGTGGAACTTCGTTGTCCGGTGGTCACCCATTCAAGTACCGACGATGCTTGGCTTCAGATATCGATAAGACTCTCGTCAACCTGACCAGCCATCGGTGCCCATATCTAAGGTTTATATTATTGACTGAAAAGATGGTGACGTTGCATAGCGCTATCTAATGGGCCTTTTCATTCTAGAAGTTTTTTTGTGAGCATGCCTCAACTTCAGCCATGTTTTTGTACACTTTATACGTGTTACACGAAGCGATACACGAAGTAAAACATTTTCGGAGAACTTGTATTATTTCATTAGTTTTTCAAAGCCCAGTTACGAATATGCTTAATGTGATTTGTGGGTTAGAAGTTGCATAACGTGATTTGTGGGTTGAAAGATGTGGACGAGGTGATGGTCGATTTGAACTGATTGATCATGTTAATAAAGATACATAAATTTGTTCACTTCACTTCGTAGGAGAAAGTGGTCCAACAATAGAACATCTGTATCCCATCAGTTGTGTTAAAAAAGAATCATTCCATCAGGTAATTATTTGATCCATTTAATTATCAATATAATAGTTTGTGCTGTTACCTCGAATGATGAATGTTTTTAACAAGTGGAAGTAGCAAATATTTGCTCAGCTTTACTATTAATAATTTGTATTTTTCGTTTATTTATCTTTATTTTTCATTTAATTGCACTGATAATGAGGGTTATAACCATATTTACTAATAGTTTCCAAAATTTTCATATTACCTCCTTTTTTAACATGGCGAATGCGCTTGCGCGTAACGAGTCGTGAAAATGCCTATTGGAGAGGCAGAAGTGTTGAAGGTTTTTTTTCAAGTTGGCAACTTGTCCGGAACTGTCCTTTAAGAGATTTGCGTGTAGATTGCAACGCCACCATAGTGGTTATTCTTGACACATTTAAAAAAATAACGTATTTGGAATGGGTAGTATTAGAAAAATGGATTAAATTGTATATTTCGGATTTATTTCGATAAATGATTGCCGTAGAAGGCGCTATTGAAATTGAGGGTGCTAAATTGTTTGAGCAATGTTCTGGAAAGGCAAAGTTGAAATGAAATGTGTTGTGTGATCGAGGCCAAAGTGATTCCGCAAATGATGTGTCCAGAAATTTTGCAATGTTCCGCCGCCGTGGTTTATATCTTTGATTAAATATATAAGGTTCATATTGTAATGGTAATGCTGGTTCCATGCTGAAAGCATATACAGTGCTTCTCAAAAGTTCCCTCCCCCCCTTCTTATTTTTGGAACGATTATACATAAACAAGTGAAGTTTGGAAACTGAATATTGAAGGTTGTAAACTTCCCTACTAGTGATGATAGATGACGAAATCGTCAAAGATGACGTCACAAGGCCATTGTGACCAATAATTTCAAATGGAACCCTACGGCAAGCGACACCTCTCTTAAAAGGTATCGAAAAACCTATTCAATGATACTAATTTTGTTTTTTTTATGCAGTTTAATGACTCATTTAAACATTAATATTTAAATTCCCTTCATATGTATTTTCAGATTTAAAAATGTATCTACAAAGGGGAAAATTTCTCAAAATGCCTCCATTTTCTTCCATAGTGAAAAATTCATTTTTTAAAATCTTCTCGACTTTTTCAAAAGTTCTTGGAAACAGCCCCACATTCTGCCAATGGGGGTTTTTTTAAAAAGTCAATTTTCAGGGCATCTAAAAATTCGTTTAAAAGGGAAAAGAAAAAAACAAAAGGTGGGGAAACCCCGTCGTCAATCCATCTCCATCTCCTCTAAATCCGTCTTACTGCAGAAAACTTTT